>PVKE010025489.1:0-23008 GCA_004027555.1 Craseonycteris thonglongyai | reverse complement strand
TGGCTGGGTCATATGGTAATTCCATTCATAATTTTTTGAGGAATCTCCATACAGCCTTCCATAGTGGTTGTACCAGTTTACATTCCCACCAGCAGTGTATGAGGGTTCCTTTTTGTCCACAGCCTCTCCAGCACTTGTTATCCCTTCTGACAATGCATTTTATCTTTAAAGAGACATTTACAGGCTACCCCAAGTTCTCTTAGTTATCTTGCTTTTTTCAAACTCTTCCCTGTATTATCTGCAAAAAGTTTTTATACAGTGGCTGACCAATGTTTGCTGTTGGAAAGGAATCCAAAGGGCTGTAATGAAATGAGTCCATTTTACACTACCAAAATAGATTAGTAACCATTTTGTGCCATGCTTTTTAATGTTTTTCTATTTTACCAATAGTAATAGAAGTTTCCAAAAGGCTGAATATTTTCTCAAAAGGATCATTATAAACAAGGATTTAAAGATCTCTAGCACCTACAGCACAATACAACAGCAAAAGCATTCATTGCAGTTACAAGAGGCAATAACCATCACCAAAATCAAGTATGACTTTAAAGAATTTGGAAATGGTTACCCTAAAATAACAAAGTAAATAATTTATCAACACAGAAACCATTTTACTTCTCCAGAGGATCAGGTACATCTTTACTAATTTTTGTCATGATTCGCATATAATTTTCTCTGATAAATAATGTGCTATAATAATATCCATCTATAGTCACAATTATTTGCATTTGTTTCCTGTTTAGTCATTAGCAGACCACTTTCATGTGTATCCAGTTCTTTGAGGGAGGTGAAAGATTGCACTCATTCAATTTTACAGATGAGGAAAATGAGTCTGAGTCCCATTTTAAAAGGGACAGTACCATTCGTTCTGTCCTGTTTAACATGGTACATATGATTAGTCTACTGCCACCTTGAATTCAGCCCATTGAGACTAAGCTGCCCATACATACTCTTTTAAGCTGGACAGTAAAAAATGGTATTGTTCCATTTAAAATAGTACAATGGTCAGCCTAGACTGAGGCAATGTATTTTTCTAGAAAATTACCATGAATTTACCATTACCATTAAAGAGTAAAGCCAGGTGGAAATATGTCTTTAAATGATCTAGTTGAGGTCACAATCCAATTTGCCAATAAGTGACTATCCCTTTGCTTCTTCCGTGGTCACGGGAACATGGACACACAATTTTGAGATGTGCCTAATCTTTCCCTGTACTTTAGAAGCTTCAAATATCCTTTTACTCTCTTTGGTCTTTTCTCCTGATAGAATCATTGGCAGAAATGAACAATTATTTTTTGTCATTTAATCATTCTCTAATACCAATATTTTTAATCTTATAAAAAAATTGTTCAAATTATAATTATTATTCTAATATAACATCTATTTATTTTGGAAACATTTGGCTATATTTTTGTTAATGCAATTCAGAAGCAAAGATGAAAATCTATACTTTCAAGGAGGTAAATTGTGCCTTGATGGCAAATTGGTTTTATTTGTCGTGATTATCTCTCATCATGTAGTGATGACTTATCGTGCATATATGAAGAATTATGAGTCTGTGTCTAGTCTTGATAGAAAAAAGGAAATGATGCCATGGTCAAGTGCTAATGCTTTCAATCAGAAAAGTAGGGGATATGGCTGTATACGCATCAGAAATATTTAGTAGAATGGGAATAGTCCCTTGATTTGTTTAATGATTTTCTTTTGTTTTCACAATGCAAATATTATACATAAATAACATGTACTGAGTGACTAAAACTAAAACAATATAGGCCATATTTAAGAATAAACTAGAAACAACTTTCTTCACTATGCTTTACTCTGAGATGCTTACCTTTAATGTTTTGGTGGTCATCCTTATCTGAATATAATTTACTGTATGCCTACAACATGCATACACATTTTTATATACTTTTAATTGACATAAATTATCACATACATATTAGGCATCTTTATTTTTTCTTTATTTTCTTAAAATATTTTGTGAGTTTATTGTTTAATTTGCTAATTCACTGCCAACCTCTTTCTCCACCACCCCAATACTAAGGGTTCATATAAGCAATGTTGATAATATTTATCCCTACTGACATAATCACACAAATATATTACACACATGATCTACACTAATGTATATTTTTTATCATTGTGTGCTTAAGATTTATTTTTATTGTTTTGACAGAAAGAGAGAGAGACAGAGAGAAGGGGGAGTGCTCAAAGCAGTCTCCATAGCTGTACGTCATTAATTTTTGGTATACTTTCACTCCACAGGTGGGCGGAGGGCTTCGCAGGCAGGAACTGGGCTGGGGGCCTCTTGCATGGGAGGCACACCTATGCGAACTGGGGACCACCTACATGAGAAGCAAGCAGGGGAAGGAGTCAAACCAGGGGCTTCCTGCATTGGAAGCTTGCCCTGGCAAGGAGTGAACTGGGGGCACACCCCAGTTCAGCGTAAGGGTCTGCATGGGCTGGAGCCCGACACCATCCTTGGACCCTGGGCTGCAAGATGTGCGCTCAAAAGATGTGCGCTCAACCCACTGAGCCATCCTGGCTCATCCATTGTGTGTTGGAAACGTGATTGTTTTTTCCATACTTCCCAACATCTTGTTTTTTCTTTTAAACAAAACAATCGGAGAATTTCTCCAAGTAAACTACCCCAGCTGTTTTGTCCTAAGGTTTCTCCATAGTTTACAAGGCAATTCGATATCTAGTTTCTAATTAAGCCTTAATAAGCCACTAAGGTAGAGACATCAGTTTTTGTTGGTTTGTTTTGTTTTTCATATCTGTAACGTGTAAACTACAGTTCAGAGAGATTAGGTAACTTGTCCAGGTTAGACAAGTATTAAATTATTAAAAAAAAAAAAAAATTTTTTTCTTGGGTCTTATTGTCCTGGACCCAATGCTTCTCTTCTCCCAGTATAAATACCTGCCACAGTTTAGGACCCAGGGCAACACAATGGAAAGAGAGAAAGGCTCTGCACTGGGAGCTTTGTGATTCATTCATCCAAAGTCACTGTCATGATAATCTACATTTAATTACTCATTTTCCAGAATAAGGATTTGAGATCTGAGTTGAGAGAACAAGCTAAGCTCCCCCTACTTAGATGCAAGAACCAAATCCATTGAGTGCCGAATGTCAAATCCTATAATTCTATATTATAATTATAGATTAAATTTGGGTCTGAATAGCATGTATAATTTATTTTAAGTTAACTTATATATCTGGAAACTGTCTAATTGTTACCAATCAATGTCACTCCATTAAATTTAACAATAAAAAAATTAATGAAAAATAAATAAATAAATAAATAATGTAAATAAATAAATAAATAAATGATAAAAAGCCTCTGAGGACAATGTTTTTGTCTGTATTTAATATCTTTTCCTAGTAAATGGAGATTTGGGAAGCATAAATGCTACAGAGATGAAGATTTTCTCTGACGGATTGGCATTTAGTGACATAGAAGATATAATGAGATGAGAGAGAACCATCTGTTGTTGCATTATACCTGTACTAAATTAAAAAGTAAATATTTGGGGTCTAGCATTAAAATTCCTATGTCTGAAAGATTACATCTTAATCTGTGTCATCTTGATTATTAAGGTAAGACTGAATGGTACTAAGGCAAAATTTTTGGACAACTACCGGTAGTCTAATGTCATTTCTTTACAATGTATGAAAAACAAAATAGGTCACATGTAATTTATTTTATATAATCCTGTCTATTACATAAGTCATACAAAGTGCTCTAGGTTTCCCCTAGATAAGCAATGCTACTGTGTTTATTTTTCAAGAACATGTTAAGATGTGTGTGTGTATGTTTACATGTATGTGTTTAATATACATTCTTGCTGTTCATTAAATGCTTGACATTGAGTTTTGTGTGGGATTTATAGAACCCAGATAAATAGTGAATAGGTGGTAAACATAAATAACATGCTGCTTTGCCAAGAAAAAATAAACATATTCTGAACCTTGGGATGTAGGTGGTAACTTAACATACGTCTTTGTAGATTGTGTACATTTTTTGATTAGTTGATTTGAATAGTCATAAGATATTTTAGATATATAAAGAGCATAGATGTGTTTTATTGTGTTTACTATTTACCATCAATAGATTATTCTTTAAAGAGCATAATATTAGAGCAAGCTGCCCAGATGTGTACTCTAAAATGTAAATCCCGGGGCAGCCAGGGTGGCTTAGTGGGTTGAGTGCTCATCTTGTAGCCCTGGGGTCCGAGGATCATATCCCGGTCTTGACCTGCATGGATTCGTATGCTGAACTAGTGTGTGCCCCCAGTTTGGTTCTCACTGGGGCAAGCTTTCCCTATGAGAGGACCACAGTTTGGTTCCTACCCTGAGCATACTTCCCATGCGGGAGGCCCCCAGCCCAGTTCACACCCTGCATAGCACCACACCCACCTGTGGAGTAAAACTATGTCAGAAGACTGGTGATGTGCAACTGTGGAGATGGCTTTGGACCCTCCCACTTCTCTCAGTCTTTCTCTCTCTCTCTCTCTCTCTCTCTCTCTCTCTGTCAAAAACAATAAAAATAAATTTGTAAAAAATTATAGAGTAAAATGTGAAGCCTGGAATAAGCAAGTATGCTAGGCATTTTGACCATTTAAAAATAGATCACCAATGTGGTGTTCAAGTGCATTGCTTTCTTTATCTATCTATTTAAATATAAAAGCCTATTTCCACAAAAAGTTTGAAGGTGGCACATAGATGTGCATGTACTATTTAGCAACAGTTACTCTAATACTTTCTATGTCTAAGGCATTTAACTCGGCATTGCCAGATGGATTATTTAATTTAATAATCCTTTTAATTATATAAAGTGGTCACTATTACTCTAACATTACCAAAGAAGCTAACTTACATTTCTAATAACCTTTGGTGAAATTAGAATGAGAAACCAGTTCTGTCTTGTTCAAAGACCAGTTCTCTGTACTGCATCTTAGGCTGCCATTCAAAAAAAGCCCTCATTGCCACATAATTGCTAATGTAAATTTTTCATAAATTAGTCTAAACCATGGAGGGTCAGACCTTTTGAGATGGAAATGTACTATTAGTTGCAATTGGCTACATTATTAGTAGGTCTGTTATTTCATATAGCTCCAAATTACTGGAAAATGTCAACAAGACCCTTATATATAGACATAAAATATAAATAATTGTGTATAAGTCTACATAGAAGCTAACATAAATTGAAAGATTTCAGTGTATGAAGTGGTCCAAGTGTATATTGAGGACTTTAAAATATTTTTTTGTAATATGCTTTATAAAATATTATCCAGTACCCAAGATTAAAAAGAAATTCCTCTAGATTGGAAGGATAAGGCCAATTAAAAAGTTTCTATTTCCTGAACAGTTTGAATATGTTAAATGTTACTATAGTAGATGGAAGAAATACATAATTTTATAATCCTCACACTACTAAAGGTGATATATATTGTTACTATTTTATAGCTGAGAAACTGCTGTTCAGAGAAGTACTTTCTCCAAGAAAGTATACTAATAAATGGCAGAGACTGGATCAGAACTCAGAAGACATGTTTACAATATAAGTTTTACAATACCTTCCTTTAAAATACCCAAATTTTAACTTGACAAAGACAGTCCAAAATCACCAATTTGAGACATTTCTCCCACATAAAGTATGTGTGTTGGGAGTGGACAGAGTGGCCTATATTTTACTT
Organism: Craseonycteris thonglongyai; assembly: GCA_004027555.1. Taxonomy (NCBI): domain Eukaryota; kingdom Metazoa; phylum Chordata; class Mammalia; order Chiroptera; family Craseonycteridae; genus Craseonycteris; species Craseonycteris thonglongyai. The sequence continues at coordinate 17,311 of PVKE010025489.1, read as the reverse complement.
CATTTACTTTAATGGTGATTTTAATGCTTTATTTCAAATTGATCACATGGTCAGTATTCCCATGGTCTGTCAGATTGTGGCTACTATTATATTTCCATATTATATGTCAATACACAAGAAATAGAACCTGCTTCTTAGTCGAACAGTGCATTGCCAAGTGCATCCTTCACTAAGTCACAAACACTGGTGTAAAGACAGAATGGAGGTCTTGGATTCCTTAAGCTAATATTTTTGTAAGTTTACAGCAATACATGTTAAATGAGGTTAATCAATTCATATTCTTTTTAGTGTAATATTAACTTATGTGATGATTATTACTGATCTACTGAACAGATCTGTTGCTTAGTTAACTTTGTGTCAGAGCTGAAGTTATAAAAACTTTCAAGGATTTTAATATTCCTAGATCATCAGAACCCTGGACCTGAAGGCAAAACTATGACTTTGTCTAATGTACCCGTTTTACAGATAGGAAAACTGATGCAAGTCTTTCAGGAAATTTAGACTATTTAATATTTCAGTCATGATTTAAACTGGCTTACCATTCTAGTCACATCTCTCCATTCTTTTATTCCTACCACTTAATTCCTCTGAAATATCAAATTGTACTTAATTCTTGTTCCACGTAGTCTTTTCTCAAGAGGCTGATTCATTCTCACATTACCTATCAATCAACCTAAATAGTTTTCTTCCTTTGGAGGCTTTCCTTGTGTCCCCCAGCACCTCTTTTCCATCCACGTCCCCCAGCTTGCCACATTTTTTCCATAACACCTTATATCAGCCACCATTATAACATTTTTGAGGTTGACTTTTTAGTTTCTAATTTTGTGGCTCAATTCTTGATGTGTATATACCTGGTGGTTTTGTTTTGTTTTGTTTTAATCATTTTTATCCCAGCCCAAATACAGTGCGATTACTATATTAGACAGATGTGGAGCTCTATCACAGCATATAACAAATCGAGCAATAAAAGTACTATATGAGGACGGTGTATCAGTTTCTTCTAGGGCTTCTATAATAAAATAACACAAATATGGTGGCTTAAAATAACACAAATGTATTCTCTCATAGTTCATGGGGCTAAAAGCCTGAAATTAACATCTTAGCAAGGTGCATTACTTCTGGTCTGTCCAGGAGAGACACTTCTCATGCCTCTCTCCTAGCTTCTGATAGTTGCCAACCACCTTTGGTGTTCCTTGACTTCTAGGCACATCACTTCAATTTCTGTCTTTGTATTCACACTCCCCTCTGTGTCCCTTCCTCTTCTTATAAGGATACCAATCATTGAACTGGAGACCACCCTGAATCCAGGATGATTTCAGCTCAAGATCTTTAGCTAAATATATCAGCAAAGACCCTATGTCCAAATTAGATTACATTCTGTGATTATGGGTATACATGAATTTTAGGGAATACTATTTAATTCACTATAAAAAAAATAAATGGTTCCTCTAGTCATTCTCCTTTTTTCAGGAGCAGAGCTGAGACTAGAAATCCCTATTTCCTTAGAGCACACTGTCTTATAAATGATTCATAAATTTGGTTTAGTAAGTAAAAAGCACCAACATTTTTACTTTTAGGGGAGGATTAGAAACACGAAGACCCTTTTCCACAAATAGGCTACTTTTCTGAAATAAAATAGTGAAATTAACTTCTCATGCCTCTACCTATGTTCAGGTTTCAATGATTCTTCTTGGATAGAAAAGTTTGTAATTAATCAGTCATACTAGGTAAAAGATTGGTTGAGCTAGAGATAAATTATATTTTAGAGGTTGTGTATGGCTATATGTACTTCTTTTTTTCTTTTTAAGTTTTATTTTTTATTGGTTGAGAGACAGAGAAAGAGAGAGAGAAGGGGAAGGGCCTAGAGTAGTCTTCATAGTTGTACATCATTAGTTGTGACATAGTTTCATTCCACACAACTGGATGTGAGGCCACGTGGGGTGGGAACCAAATTGGAGGCCTCCCTCATGGGAGGCAAGAACCTCTGCTGTCATCCCAGTGTCTACCAGTCACTTCACAGTTCAGCATATGGGTTTGCACAGGCCAGGCAGGGATTCAGTCCCCAGACCTCATGGTTCCAAGGCAAATGCTCAACATATTGAGCTATCTTACCTCTTAATGCTTCTAATTATTTAGGGTTGTGATTATCTCAAAATTGGTAAAACTATTTTTTTTAAGATATATTTTTATTGTTTTGACAGAGAGAGAAAGAGATATACAGAGACAGAGACAGAGAGAAGGGGGAGGGCCTGAACAGTATCCATAGTTGTACATCATTGGTTTTTCCACATAGTTTTACTCCACAGGTGGGTGTGTGACTGCACAGGGCAGGAACTGGGCTGGGGGTCAGTGAGAACTGAACTGGAGGTACTCCCCAGTTTAGCATATGGGTCCACACGGGCCGGGGCCTGGATTCGATCCTCAGTCCCCGGGGCTGCAAAGTGAGTGCTTAACCCACTGAGCCATCCCGGCTTCCCAGTAAAACTATTTTTAGAAAACTTTTTCTTCCTTACAAAGTAAAGCTCTTACTTCTTCAGACTGTCTGCTCAGCCATGAAACTTGGAATTAACCAAGTCATTAAACTCTACCCTCCTCTGACCTCTTCTCTCTTATAAAAAATAAAAAATAAATAAATAAAAAGGTATAAGGACAGACTCAATCTTAAACAGTTGTTATTTCTACACTGAAGAAAAATTTCTCAAAACAAAATAGGTCAACAGATCAAATAAGCCACCCCCAGTCAGAAAACTTGCAATTTACTCTTGACTCATTTGCTTCCTGTAACGTAATATCTTCTTTTAAGGTTCTAGTCACTTTGAATTATATATACATATATATTACTACCAAGCCCATTTTGCAGATGAGGAGAGTCACATTCAAAGAGTTGTACCATTTACTCAGAATCACATAGCTAGTGAGTAGCAATGCTGGATTTCCAACAGGTTCCTCTGATTTCCAGTTTCAAGCGCTCTTATTCCCCTTGTCTATGTTGAGGGCATCTCATTTAGAATTTTATTTCAAAATCTTGATTATTTTTTATGTTACAACAAGCTAAGAACAATGGTGAGGAGGTCAGAGTTGGTCTCGGGATGGCCTTGATACTTCTCTCATGGACTTTAGACTTTTCCTCGACCTGACATAAAGATTGATGATAACAGGAATTAGATAATCACCTGCCAAAGATATTCACAAGGAGGTATATATTCTTTCTCAGTGAGAAGCTAGAGAAGATTCCATATTTCCCTGGACCAAATTGGTCACTGACAAAGTTTTTACTTGTATATCATAATAGTCACTTGCATTTAATTAAACATTTTTAAGCAAAATACTTCTTTGCATTTTTATAAAGATGTTGGTTAAAAAGTAACTCATTTTATTGGCATACTGTTTGAAGTAGACAAAATTCAATGCTATATTCAAAGGATCAAACTGAGTATTTACATTCTTAGCAACATTATCATTTGAAATAAATTTCCTAGTATTCAGATAAAAATTTCTACATTCTGTTGTATTAATTTTATTCATTGATAAGCATGTGTAAGAAGAGCTTTGTTTAGTGTGGAAGTTCCTAAAAAGTCATTTCTTAAACTACTGCTAACATAAACTAACTGTCACTATAGGTGTATTTATATTTGCAATATAATGTTTAAAAGCAAACAAAAGAAGAAGATAAGAGAAAAGGAATAAGAAGAAAAGTAAGAGAACAGTAGGAAAGGAGAGGAAAGAAGGGCAAAAGAGGGAAGGAAAATGAACCAACAAATTGGAAAACAAAGATTCACCAAATATATCATTCACTTAACAAATGTTTATCACTCTATGTCAAATAAGTTTCTCACTATGTCAGAAACTGGCTTAGGAACTCATGATGCAGTGAGAAACAAGATATTTCCTCAGCTTATACTTTAGAAGAAAATACAAACAATTAAATGATTATATTATTTTATGTTAAAGGATGAAAAAGAAGTAAAAATACAAAGGGTGGTCAAGAAATGAATGGAAAGAAGGATAAATAAAACTATTTCTTATTTTTTCTTTTTAATAAGTTTATCCTTAACCCTAATACACCTTTCAGATCTTGTAGTAGGTCTATTTATACCCTTGGCTGGGAAAAATAGTTTTATTGTTGTCCTCAAGTTGTAGCATTAACCTCTTCATCATTTGTAAATTTCTTACCTTGAGGTTTTTTGTTTGTTGTTTTTTCATATTTGGGAACAAATAATAATCAGACAGAGCCAGGTCTGGACTGAAGGGAAAGTGGTTTCATGTTTGGAAGCCATAGTCTTGAAGAGTAGTCAATGCAACATTGCTCTTGTGCACAGACATGTTGTTGTGCAAAAGCAGCAGCCCTTTCTTTTTCTTCTTTTATCCTTCACTGATTCTTTAAACTGTTCCAGCAGATTAGGACAGTACTCTCCAGTTATTGTGACAGCCTTATCCTTATAAGTCATCTTCAGGATACCCTCTGTACCCCAAAAAAACAGTAGCCATAAATTTTCAAGCTGACTGTGACACCTAGAACTTCTTAGGGAAAGATGTGTCCTTTTCATGCCACTGCATGGACTCCTGCTTTAACTCAGTCTCATAATGGTGAACCCAAGTTTCATCTTCAGTGACAGTCCAGTTTAAAATGTCATCTCTGTTATCTCTGCAGAGGTCCAAAAACTGTCATGAACATTCAAAACACTGTTGTTTTTGAAGCAATGTGAGCATTCTCAGTACCCATCTTGCACTGACTTTGGACATCCCTAGACACTGGTGGAGAATATTCAAAATAGTTGTAGGTGATACTCCAACCATTTATGCAAGCAGGTTTTTATTCGGTATGGCATCTTCCACTACAAGTTTTCAACTTTTTTGACCATGTCTGAGAAACTGGCCTCAACAGTTTGTCCCAGGCAGAGGTTATCTTCAGTCAACTCTTTGTCTTGTGTGAATGTTTGTGTTACTTGTAGATCATTAATTTTCTAGGGCAACAGTCCCTGTAAACCACTCTCATCTCTTCCAAAATGGTTTGAGGTGTTTTCCCTTGTTTTGTGAGGAACTTAATGACAGCATGAAATTCAATTTTATCCATACTTGGCATTTTCTTCACATTTGACACACTTCTTCAGCAATACCTGAAAGAACATGGACACAAGTAGGCTGAAATTTGGCACATACACTAGTAATACATCACACAATCAAGCAGTGTGCACTAATACTCCACCACTCAGATAACCTCCTCCACCCCCTGACAATTTCATGAATTTCTTGACCACCCCTTGTGTGAACTAGTGAAATTCTTAACTGGATATTCAACCCAATCTTTGAAGTGAGGAATCACCCCTCTTTCTACAGATGAAGAAACTGAGCTTCAAATAAGAACACAGAAAGTTAGGGCATTTACCAATAGCATAAGATGTCTACTATTTATTTTACTTTATTGTGAGCTATACAAGTATAGATGTTAATGCTGGGAATTGGGATTTTCATTTATTGTACATTATGTTTACCCTGATGCTTGAAAGCCCATATCCTGCTCGTGACCATAGAGAAACATCTACAATTTCTGAGAAATTCCATTAAAATGGCTCTATTACGATATACTTTGTTCTCTAAATTCTGACCCTGGTTAAATACATGCAGAAATAGTTAGTGGACAAAGCTAGGTTTCAATCCTAGGACTCTCCCCCTCCACCATCCCTACACCCACCCCACACACACCCCCCAGTCTACTGCTCTTTTAATTCTTCCATTTTTTCTAACTCAGTGATTCTCAAATAGGTTGCTTTTGCCCCTCAAGGAAATTTGACAATATCCGGTGACCTACCATTTCTGTCACAACATGAGTGTGGGCAGGGGATTGCTATTGGTATGTATTGAATGAAGCCAAGGACGTCACTAAGCATGCTGCAATGCACAGGACAGCCCCTACAACAAAGATTCACCAGCCCAAAATATGTAGCTTGTGAAAATAAATTAATAAGGAAGTTTCATTTTTAATGTATGTTTTATAACTAGACCAATATTCAAATCAGCACATCTGTTAGAAGATTAAAGAGAAAGCTGATACATTATAACAGTACTATCAGTGGCTTCTGTTTTACTTTGTTTTACATTTTTCTTCTGATACATATATCCAGGTGCCTAACACAGTGCCCAGTACATGTCAGGTCCTCCATAAATATTTGTTGAATTTACAGAGATATTGGTGGATAAATTATTACTAATTGTTATAGGTGTCTACTATTCTTTGACTAATTTATATGCATGCTTTCTAAAATCTTAGAAATAATATTTTCAAAAAGGTCTTATCATCTCTACTTTTAAAATTTAGTTTTATAGTCCTAAAAAATGCCTAATTTGCCACTGGAATCCCTCCAAAACATTGGAGACTGATAAAAGAGCACCTACTGATTTCCTGGAAACTATTTTGTGCATATTAACTATTATAAAAAGAAATTGCTATGCCCACAGAATATAGAAAGTTGTACAACATTGCTAATTTATTTTTCCCTAAAAATATATGAGTTTGCTACTGTATAAATATTTGTAACTTTTGAAATTTACATAAAATTAGACTTTTATAACATTTATTCTTACTTAGAGTACATCCTCATTGTGATTTTGGCTCAGAGCCTAACATAAAGAGGATTGGGTGGAAAAAAAAACAGAAACAAAAACAATAAAATGGGCAGACAAACAGAACTGCCACAGTTCCTGATACACTTAAAAAAACAATACTGTCCTCATTTGCCAAGTTTTCATTTATTTAATATTAAGCTCTTTCTCTTTGTAAAGTTGGAATGCAAAACAGAAATATAATAGGACAATGTAAATTTAGCTTTTTAAAGAAATGCCTTCAGTGAAGTGGGTAAAGGAGTGTGTGAATGTGAGTGTATGTATACATGTGCTAAAGTACCATTTATTTCAACAACATTTTTGCATGTTTTAGAAACGGTAGAGGAAGATTGTATTCCTCATTTTATCAGGTAGTTCTTAATTGTGTGGAGATTGGAGGTGGTTATGGACATGTATTACATAACAACTCTTTACCAGGACTTTTGCTGGATTATTTAGTATATTGCTATATTTATCATTTTAACCAACATGTATAAAATATTTTACTGAGCTTTAAAGAGGAAGTAAGAAATCTGACTAGACAATAGCACATAAAAATATTTTCAACTTCCCTAGAAATAAGAATTCACATTACCATGACAATGAGATAACAATATCCATCAACCAGATTTGGAAAAATTAAAATATGTAACTGTTAGCTCTAATGTGGAATGACAAATTTGCTCGTCCAAATGTAAATTAGCATTGTCATTCTGGAAAACAATTTGACATTAACTAAGAAAGTAAAAATGGTGGATGCTTGTATGAACCTTTTTTACGATTATTTTGTTAATTAAGGATTGTGATTAAACCAATATGAGCACCTAATGTTCATCAGGCCATATTGGGGTAATAGGCTTTGTATACTTTTGATCCAACAAGAGCTGTCCTAAGAATTTACCCGAGAGACACCCTCACACATTTAGGAGACACAGATAAGAATGATCATAAAAGCACATTTTGTAATAGCAAAACAGAAAAAAAAAAGAAAGAAAAAAAAGAAAGAAAGACCTTCAAATAAGACCCAAAACTTGGGGAAGCCAGGATGGCTCAGTGGGTTAAGTGCTCACTTTGCAGTGCTGGGGACCGGGGATCGAATCCCGGCCCCAGCCCCGGCCCGTGTGGAACCATATGCTGAACTGGGAGCTCCCCCAGTTCAGTTCTCTCTTGTCTCTGTATCTCTCTCTCTCTCTCTGTCAAAAATAAAAATAAATAAATTAATTAAAAATAAAATAAAATAAAGTAAGACCCAAAACGATAAACTACATAGAAAATAACATTCGCACTAAACTTCAGGGAAGAATTTATGAACCTGACCTCAATGCAAAGAGAAGTAAAAGCAAAAATAAATGAATGGAACTTTATCAAATTAAAAAACTTCTGCACAGCAAAGGAAATTATCAACAAAACAGAGAGATAACCAACCAATTGGGAGAAAATATTTGCAAACAATGCCTTTGCTAAGGGGTTAATATCTAAAATATATGAAGAACTGGTACAACTCAACAACAAAAAACAAGCAATCCATTTAAAAAATGGGCAGAAGACCTAAACAGACATTTCTCTCACAAAAACACACAAATAAATGCCCAACAGGTATATGAAAAAATACTCAACATCACTAGCAATTAGGGAAATGCAAATTAAAACCACAATGAGATTCCACCTCACACCTGTTAGAATGGCTATAAACAACAAGACAAAGAATAACAAGTGCTGGAGAGGCTGTGGAGAAAAAGGAATTCTCATACACTGCTGGTAAGAATGTAGATTAGTACAACCACAAAAGAAGGCATTATGGAGATTTCTCAAAAAATTAGTAATGAAATTGCCATATGACCCTGCAATCCCTCTTCTGGGTATCTACCCCAAAATCTTGAAAACCTTAATTCACAAAGATATATGTACCCCAATGTTCATCACAGCACCGTTCACAGAGGTCAAGTTGTGGAAACAACCAAAGTGTCCTTTGATAGATGACTGGGTAAAGAAGTTGTGGTACATTTTCACAATGAAATACTATTTAGCAATAAGAAAAGATGAAATACAGCCATTTGTGACAGCATGAATGGACCTTGAGAACATCTTATTAAACGAAATAAGTTAGACTAAAAGAATCAAGAAACATGACTTCATTCATAGGTAGAATATAAAACGGAAAGGAACAAAGAAACAAACACTCATGGACACAGTTAGAGTAGTTTAGTGATTACCTGAAGGTGAAGAGGAAGGTGGGGTGGGAGCATGGGGGATGGGAGGAAGGAGGAAGTGGGCATCAAATACATGGTGATGGGAAGAGCTGACTCTGAGTGGTGAGCACACAATGCAATGCATAGACGATGTAATGTAGTATTGTATACCTGGAACCTATGTAATTTTTACCAACCAATGTCACCCCAATAAATTTAACAATAAAAAATGCAGGAAAAATTTAAACTTAGGAGGGTACACTAGAAATGATTCGCATGAATATTGGTGACATTTTAATGACAGACCTAAGAAAAATATATTATTCAAGTTGATATTTCCAGTTGAATTATAATCATGTCCTTTTTTTCTAATATTTTTAATCTATAAAAGGGGGGATGCAAATGATAATTGCAGTAAAATGGTAAAATAGATTTTCTTATTCAGTTATACAATAGAATACTATACAGCTACAAAAATCACTGAATGTCAGGCAGCTAAATGTTTCCAAAAGGATGAATCCCAAACATGAAGTTGGATGAAAAAGCAATTTGCAGAAAAAATGCACTCAGTATGATTAGATGTGTGTGACCTTCAAAAATATGAACCATTAATATCTTGTTTAGAAATAAGTAGACATAAATGAAAACTTTAAAGTACCTACCATATGGGAGTGGCTACTCTAAAAATTCAAGAGTTTGATTTCTGAGAGTGAGTGGGTTTTGGGAGAGAGATCCAGGGGTCTCTGAAGTAATGGTTGCATTTTGTTTCTAAATGCAGGTATACATAGTTTTATTTTTTGTTCTTCTTGTTTCCTTTCAAATGTATTACAAATAGTTTCAAATTAATTAAATGTTAAACATATAAATTATTTTTACAGAGGTAAATCTTAGAAAGGGTAAGTAACTTATCAAAGTTTTTTCTTAAAGAAAGCCTCATTCAGAGCTGTGTGATTAGGAGTCCATACTCCCCATTTTATTTTTGGCTTTGCTCAAAGTAAAACCCTTCTAGTTTTGGACCCAGGAACAATTCGTCTCTTCTGATGATCATCTTATTTCCTTTTCTCAGAGAAGACTGTGACCCACCAAGTGTTTTCCTTCATTAACTTAGCTGCCAGAAAGTTTATTCTATTGTAAATGTCCAACTCTAGTAACTGACTTATCATGAACATCTGGTACATGTATTTTTCTTATAATGACTTCTGATTTCTCGTCTTTAAAATTGCTCAGTTTTAACAATCTTATTTTATATATAGTCTAATATTGTAAATGAGTTAATTTTTTTTGAGTAGTAAATTAGAAGTTTTATATGAGAAAATAAATAAAACTATTACATTTTTTGGATGATTTAAATTATTACCTTTAAGGCAGATTCCATTATCTTTCTTCCCTTCCCTTCTTTTCTTCCTTCCTTCCTTTCTTCCTTCCTCCCTCCCTTCCTTCCTTATTTCCTTCCTTTCTTTTTCTAAATCTTCCTAACCCTTTGAGTTTAGCGTGGTTCTAAAACCAATGTGTTCTCACAGCAATGGAAACAATACATAGATTGAAAGGACAACCTATCAAATGGGAGAAAATATTTGTAAACCATGTGTATGATAATGGGAATATATATATATATATATATATGTATATATATATATATATATTTAACTCAATAGCCAAAAAAAAATAATAATTCTTAAAAAATGGTCAAAGAACTTGAATAAACATTAGACATTTCTCCAAAGAAGACATAAAAATGGCTAACAAGTCAGCATCGCTAGTCATCAGAGAAATGTAAATTTAATATCACCTCATAGCTCTTAGAATGACTATTACCAAAAAGACAAAAAAATAACAAGTGTTGGTAAGGACATTAAAAAAATAAACCTTTGCACTATTGGTAGTATAAATTGGTACAACACTATGGAAAACACTATGGAGATTCCTCAAAAATTAAAAATAAAACTACCATCAGATTCAACAATCCTACTTCTTTGTGTATGTCTAAAGAAAATGAAATCAGTATCTCAGAGAGATATCTGCACTTGCATGTTTATTGCAGCCTTATTCACAATAGTCAAGATATGCAAACAACATAAATGTCTGTTGATAGATAAATGGATTAAAAACTGTGCTGTATATATACACAGTGAAATACTCTCCGGCCTTATAAAAGAAGGAAATCCTGATATTCATGACAATAGGATGAAACTATGCTAAGTAAGATAATCCAGACACCAAAAGTAAAATACTACATGAACTCACCTATATATGGAATCTAGAAACGTCTAACTTATAAAAGCAGAGAGTGGAATGGTGGTTTCCAGGGACTGAGAAAATGGAGAGATCTCGGCCAATGGGTAAAAAGTTTTTTTGTTACTCAGTTTGAAAAAGTTCAGGAGTTTTGGTTTACAGCATGGTGACTATAATAACAATACTATATTGTATATTTGACACTTGTAAAAGGGTAGATTTTTGCATCTCTCACCCCCCTCCCCCAAATGGCTACAAGGTGATGGATATGTTAATTAGTTTAATTGTGGCAGTCATTTTACACTGTATACTTATATCAGAACAGCATGTATACCTTAAATGTATACAATTTATATTTGTTGATAATATTTCAATAAAACCAGAAAAATATAGTTACTAAAGATAAAAAAAAAAAAAAAGTCACTGACGTCTCAGTTTAGGGTAAAGTCACGCAGTTTTACTCTTGGAGAACATGCCAAATCAGCAATCACACAAAAGCTTCTCCAGAATGAATCGTCTTTTCAAAAATATATTGAGTTATAAAAGGCCCTACACAAATGCATGATTATCTTTCTATGTATGGAAAAGGTGGTAGGAGACGGAGAGTGGATGATAGATTGCAATGAGTTGTTTAGAGAAACACTTACCGGTAGCACTATTTTACCACAGCTCCTAAGAAGACAACTAAGGCCAATTTGATGAAGCATGTTATATGTAACCCAGCTTTTCTCATAGTTTTGTTTTGTTTTGTTTGTTTGTTTTTCTCTCCAGGGTGAGGGTTGGTAACTCCCAGTGATATATCTGACCAGTAAGCCTTAATGTTTTAGAAAAGTGGGCATTATTATTTTAAACATTGTAAACTAAATTTATGCAACTTTCAAAAGCCTTCTACAATGTACATACAAATAAAAGAACAGCTAATGAAGAGTCAGAAAGACATGGTTTGAATGTGAGCTCTGCTACTTTATAGATGTTTGGTTTCGTATCTCATCAAACTTAATTTCTCTGAGCCTTTGTTTACAAATGTCTGAGATAAGAACAAAAACACATATCTTGCATGTATAATATGAGGATTATATGATTTAGCATGCATAAGAGCTTCCATACCTGTCACAGAGTCATGCTTTGGTAGTAAATGCAAGATCCCTTAGCCACAACATGAAATAAACATAAACTAGTAACTAAATCCACAGCTTTTATACCCAAACACTGATTGATTGATTAAATGACTGATTCCTTCATCCATTCACTTTTACTGATTTGTTTATTTATATAACTTTTTTTTATCACTTGCTTTATGGCAAAAATAAAATAAAAAAACAAAAACCTGCTTTTTGGTAAATACTATCTCACAAAATCTCACATGCACCATGTGGAAGGCTGTATGAGAAGTTAAAGCACTGTTCAAATGTCAGCAATAGTTTCTCTAAGCAATTCCAGAGATGAAAATTAGTATGTATTAAAAAGAGTAGCTGAAAAACAATCAGGACATATTGGCATTCATGAATGGTTATACAGGCAGGAAAATCCAGGGCCAAGGATGGGAAAGCAGACCTAAGAATTCAATCATTCTTCCTGTCAGACCACAAGCCAATCTATAGAATTAGGTCTTTTTATCTAATTTTGTCATTCATTCAGTCATTTGTCCATCCTCCAATCTGCCTGTTCCTACTTTTATTCATCTCTCTTCATTCATCAACTTATCAATTCATCCATCAAACATTTACTAAACTTTTAGTAGATGGTTTTAGATAATAAGAACATAATAATATTTCTATTTCCTCAAGGCCCTCACCACCTACTTACAGAATGAATAAGATAGATAATTACTGAGCATTGAGTTAGTTTATTTTAATAATATTTTATATAGATTGGTGGCTATGAACTCAGAGTTTGGAGTTATTATGACCTAGATTTGAATCCCATACTTTACATAGTAAAGTTAAGCAAGTTAATATTTCTTAGCAATCGTTATTTCATCATAAACTTCTGATTGTAATACTACATATTTCATAGGACTACTGTGCAGATGAATATAGATTAATTGTATGAGAGGCCTGATTTACTATTTGAATGCCATCATGATGCTGGGTGGTATAGAGGAACTAACTTGATCTTGGAGTAGAGATTGCAGATATCCTCCAGAATGACCCTTTAAAACTGTGTCTTAAAAGAAAGTTACATTTTCCAGTAAACATATCAAGGTTATAGAATTAGGTGGATTGCAGGCAGGTGGAGTCTAATGTATTGTGGAGACTAAAGGCTTGGTAGTAAAATTCTATTGCTACTTGGCCCTTCACTTTCAAAGCCATGTTTGGAAATGAGCAAATAAAGAAAGCAAGGATCTAAAATAAAAGAAGTCATAGTCAAGAGAGAGAGAGAGAGAGATTACAAATAGGGATTTGGAGTTTTTTTGTCTCAGTCCAGTTGGTTCTTAGGAGCTTCACAGGTTTAAAAGCTAACTTATGTTATACTATCACTGAAAAAGAAATGTTTCCCACACTGGAAGTTAGACAATTTCTTCCAATGTGGAAACGTCATCATAGGTGCAAGTACAAAGTGCCGTAGGAACTCAAAGAAGAAAAACCTGATCCAGAATGTCTAGGGTCATGGAAGAGAAGGTAACATCACATCTGTATTAACCTCCAAGGACAAAGAGGCATTAGAGAAGAGAACAATATCACATTTCCAGAAAACAGCAAATATAGCAAAACTCCTCAACTCAGTATTGCAAACTACATTTCTTAAAACCTCTGCAGTTGGAAGATTTGAAGATGGGCAAAACGAAATGAAGGAAAACACTGTGATATGTGAGTACATAAAGGTTTTTATGAATATTCTTTTGTTTGCTAAAGTAAATAAATAACAACAGCATACCAAATGAAGTGTATAGTAATAACATTTTAAGTTTTTTGAGTGATAATAATAAGTTAATTACTGATACTCATTTACCATCCCTCACCTGTTATTTGCTATACAAATTTTGTTATCTCTTTCTCCCGCCTCAGTTCTCTCCAGCCTAGAAAATTTAGGAGTTTTGCTCAGAACTCCAGGTTTAATTCTCCACTGCTTTCTTTGTCTTTCTTAAGACTTCGTTGAAAAATTCTACTCCTGCTCTGTCTTAAGTTGGCCTCATATTTCTACTTCAAATTTTTTTGTTTTTTTTTCTTTTTAAAAGTATTTACAAAATTGAAATGATTTAGTTGCTTTGTACTGGAAGAATCATGCTCAGTTACTAAGCTCTATTTAAAAGATGATATACTTGTGTTTCCAGTACAAATGAGGAGATTCTTAAATAGTAAATAATACTATGGACTGGAGTTGCTGAAACCATACGGAGTGAGGCAGGGGTGCCTCTAGAGAAGATAGAGATCTTGAACTAGCTGCACCAATTACCAGCAATGTGACTGAACCTCTCTGAACCTGTGTAAATGTGGATGATAGTAGTATTTCTCAACAAATACTGCAGTTTTATTTAATTAAAATATAGGTAACAGACAATATTATATTAGTTTCAAGCATATAATGTAGTCATTCAACATGATTTGACTTTGGGTGGTGATTCCACATACAATATATAAATGATGTATTATAAAAATGTACATTGGAAACCCATATAATTTTATTAACCAATGTCACCAATAAATTTAATTTAAAAGGCTACATATTTAAAAAAAAACCCACAACCATTTATATAACTAATGAAGTGATTACCATGAGAAGTCTAGTAACCATCTGTCACCATACAAAGTTATTATGATATTATTGACTATATTTTCTATGCTGTACCTTATGGGCCCAAAACTTATTAAAATTGGAATTTTGAACCTCCTGTTCCCTTCATCTTTTTTGCCCTCTCTCTCACCCTTTCTCATCTGGCAATCATCAGTTTGTTCTCTGTATCTATGAGTCTGTTTCTCTCTTTGTTGTTGTTGTTTTATTTGTTTTGGTTTTTAGATTCCACATATAAGTGAAATAATAAGGTATGTGTCCTTCTCTGTCTGACGTATTTCACTTAACATAATACACTCTAGGTTATGCTAGGATTATGTTAAGTTTTAAAGGCATAATTAATGTAATGGGCTTAGCGCAATGCCTGGCACATTTTAAATGGCTACAAAATGTTAGTCTGGACAGAGAAGAGGCAGGTCATGGCAGATCTTAAGGATTTTAAATTCATCCTGTGAGCTGCATGGCTCGTTAAATGATTAAAGCTGTTGGGAAGCAGGATCAGATATTTAAGATGATGACTCTTGCAATCAAATCTAAAATAGGTTGGAAATGTGCAATCCAGAAGTAGAAATGGAGCAAACATGGGCCCAGCAGCACATTTAGTGCATTTGTTCAGATTACATATACTCCAATTTGTCACCTAAGGGATGCCAGATTATGGCACAGGCAATGTTGGAAAGTTTTAAATGTCAAGTCCCTATCTTAGTAACAGATCTCTTCTTAGCAATTACTCTGCAAAAAAAAGGAAAATGGTTTTAGTAATTCCATGGCTTCCCTTAGGATCATTAATATAATGAAGACTTTTCCCCATAACTGTACAAGGTGTCATATTTTTTTAAACTGAAGTGAATATAAAACTCTGCATGTCACTGAAGGTCAAGCTGTTATTCTCTAAGGCCAAGAAGTGATTCTGCCAGGAACTGATATCATTTTTCTATTCTAGCCCTCAATGCAGGGTCACACCGCCAATATTTTAATCTTGGAAAGGAATCCAAACGAATTATATATTGAAGTCATTTTCTTCACATTAACCCACATGCTTAGGATATAGCCTTCACCATAAGTCTTTATGGTAGCAATTCAGTGAAATGTGTGTATCCATTGCACTTCAGAGCAGCTAGAACTGTAGGTCACAATTGCCATGTGTATCTGAGACCCAACTTTATGAAACAAAATTCATCCTTCCATATTGATGCCTTTCTAAGTCAACAGATAAGATGCCTTTTATTTTTTACTGTCACAATAGGTGTGGGTATTTTCTTGATTATTAACCATTTTCCATTTTGCACCATATGATCTAATAAGCATAATAAGTATATTAGGAAAGTTATGATTATATCTCAAGTGTCTTACAATGCTAGCAAAAGTTATGTCTCATGTATATAGTCTTTCAGTAAAAGTCTAACTTATTTAATAGGGAGGATAAATATGTATATATTATATTATATATATAATATAATATGTGTATATATTAATATATACACATCGTACATAAAATAATACTCAACCTGTTACAAGGATTTTGTTTTAAATGAGAGTTTTATAGTCCTTTAAGCAATGTTGCTAAAGTCATTTTGGTATGTGTTGGATCTAGTAAAATACACTGTGCCCAGGGCTCTTTCTAATGCATTGTGAATTAATTTTTATCTATTTCATTTATTTTTATTTTTATTGTTAAATTTACTAAGGTTACATTGTTTAATAAAAATTACATAGGTTCCAGGTGTACAACTCTATAATACTTAGTCTATTTGTTACAATATGTGTTCACCACCCAGAGTCAGCTTTCTTTCCATCACTACATATTTATTTTAATATTTATTATCTCAATGTTTGAAGTATTTGGGGAGATAATAATTATAAGAATACTGGAATTAGCTCAGTATGCTGTTTGTAAATGTAGTTGATGTTTGGTCCATTTTTCAATTATTACTAGTATATAAAAATAATTTTTAGGTTTTGTTTTTTTTTAATAAAAAGCTTATTCTATTCTCTTACTAAATTCAGTGATTTTTTTTTTTTTTAAGATTTATGTTATTGTTTTTGAGAGAAGGTGAGAGAAAAAGAAAGATATAGAGAGAGAGGGAGAGAGAGAAGTGAGGAGGGCCCAGAACAGTCTCCATAGTTGTTCATCATTAGCTGTGACATGGTTTCATTCCACACAGTTGGATGTGGGCCACATGGGCAGGAAGGGTCACTGCCATCCTGACAGTTACCAGTTGCACCGCAGTTCAGCATATGGGTTTGCAAAGGATAGGTCTTGGCTTCGAACCCTGGACCTCATGATTGCAAGGCGTTCATTCAACATGCTGAGCTATTCCTGCACCCCTTAATTGACATTTTGTTGTTGGTGTTAAATTAAATGGGGTGACATTGGTTGGTAACAATTAGACAGTTTCCGGATGTACAAGTCCACATCACATCACCCACGCATAGCATCATGTGCCCACCACCCAGGACCAGCTCCCCCCACACACACACATCCAGTGCCTGCTCTCACCTCCCCCCACAACTCTCCCTCCCCCCTCTTCCCCCCTCTCCAGGTAACCACCAAACTA
>PVKE010025488.1:0-23003 GCA_004027555.1 Craseonycteris thonglongyai | reverse complement strand
TGCTGGTGCCCCATCGGTAGTTATCGCAGACAACTTATGCAAAGGCATGTTTATCAACCTGGCGTATGTTCTGAAAGTTTTATAAATATCCTCACCTCTCGTCTGTCCTTTCATTGGTAATATTTGCAACAGCTCCTCTTTTACTGTGAAGTTACTAAATACCATTCTCACCATAACTGCCAACTGTGCAGTGTCTGATGTATCTGTTGACTCATCAAATTGCAGAGAGAAGCAGTCACATATTTCCAAGTCAGTCTTTAACTGAGTTTGCAAGTCTTTTGAAATTGCGTGTATTCTTCTTTTGACTGTGTTATTTGACAACTGTAGGTCTTGTGTCGCCGACATAATCTCACACTTGTTAGAATATTCCTCAAACAAACAATCGGCAGCAGTCAGAAATGCTTCTTTGAACAATTCACCATCCTGGAAAGGTTTTTTCTTTGCGAGCATGTGAGAAATTTTGAAAGAAGCAATGGTTGCCTTTTTAGATTTTTCCACATGTCTAGTGAAAACAGTCTGTTGAGTAGTTCAACTTAATTTTAGTTGATTTATTATTTTCTTTCTTACTTCAGATTTAAGTGGATAATTCGTATCAAAAGTGGTATGACTTGTCTGACAGTGTCGTTCAACATTATGTTTTTTGGGCACTGCAATACTACTGCCACACAACAGGCAAACGCATTTACCTTTTAAATTAATGAAACAATATGATTCCTCCCAGTCTGTGTTAAAATTATAGGTTCGTTTTCTCTTATTTGGTCCACTCATTTTAGGACTAAAAATCTAAAACTAAAAATAGTTATAGAACTACAATATCATATCAAATTGCCACCATAATAATAGATTACCTACCTCGCTTTTAGTTCATTTAAAATCGAATATATCAAAACACTGTGATCCTAGCTAACCGTCACGACCTGATGGGTCCAACAACCGCAATCAAAATGGCAACGTCACGTCTCCCGGTTGGGTGGAGGAGAGTTTAAAGAGTGCAGCGGCTAAACAAGACACGACATGTACAAAGGCGAAAGCTAGGGAAAAACTTATACATATGATATCGCAAACATACCAACGAATATAATAAACCTGTGTAGACAAACAATATTTTAAAATTCTAACAAATGTATAAAAATAAATTATAGTTTTACTTAGTGTTTATGAAAAACTTCTGATGCAGTCAAATAATGGCGGGCGCACACAAATCGCACCACGGGCGCCATGCACGGGGTTGGGAATCCCTGGTCTACACCACGAGGTCCAATGTCCTCAGCATGTGCTGTGTAGCTCTTGTCCAAGGCTAGGCAGCTACCAAGTAGCAGAGCTGGGATTCAAATCTGGGACTTCAAAGATCCAAACTCAAAAACTGTATTTTCTTGCTTCTTTATTCCAGCAACACTGGACTCTTCAGGCTTACAATACCTAGCAATTTCACACCCCTGTGCTTGGCATATGCTATTCTATCTGCCAGGAATGCTTTCTACTTCCTTAATCACCTTCTAAACACCTACTAATCTCTTGAGACTCAACACTACCTATTTAAAACATCACTGATTCATCCAACCTGAATGGATTGCTCCATTAGCTGTCCAACCATGGTGTTTTACACATATTTCTATTTTTGTGTAACCACTTAAAGTTATAATTATTTAGCCACTTATCTTTTATCCACATGAGTCTCAACGACTACTGACTGATATTTTAGATACTTAAGTGTCCATTTTTGCTTAATGCTATATTTCATATGGATGAATATCACATTGAAAATTGTCATTTTCTTATCATCCTAATCTTCACCTTAACTGTTTCCAAGTCTCTCTAGCATCATAAACTAATTGGCCAGTTAGAGAATTTGAAAGGTGTTGCTTTTACGGATTTTTTTTTCAGCTGGTAGTAACAGAGACTGGAGATAACATTGGCTTGAAAAGATAGTCTAGGGCTGGTATGGTGTCTCCACAGACATCAGTGACTCCTTGTACCTTTTTGTTCCACCTTTCATATTAGGTGGCTTCAGTTTCCAAGATTGCCTCATGGTCCACAATGGATGCTGGCATTGCAACCATCACCTCTTTTTTTAAGACAAGAAGAAGGAGAAAGGGTCTTTAGAGTCACAGAACAGCTGTCTACAATTTTATATATCACTGATGCTTCATACTGAATCCTACAAGCTCATCCTGCCACAACAGATGAACACTTGATTATAACTGGGTTAAAGCATTTTGCTACACGTGGTGGTTGTTTTCTTTCATTGCTACAAATCTTTGTTATTCTCCCTGTGGAGAAGTAAAGTATATGTCCACTCCATGCACATCTGGGCAACCTTGTTGTGACCAATAGCGTATGGCCGAAGTGATGCTCCTTGACTTCCAAAGCTAGATGACAAAAGGCCGTGGAGCTTCCCCTCTGGCTCTCTCTCCCAGGATGCTCGGTCTATGTTAAGCCAGTGGCTAGGGAAGAAGTGTGAATAGCCTGAGACTTCACTGACAGCCCAGTTGAGCTCTCAACCAAGAGGCAGCATCATCTCCCCACCCATGTTGTATGTCCCAGCTGACATCTCAATGCAGCCACATGAGAAGCCCTGGGAGAGAACTGCCCAGCTGAGCCATCCCCAACGTCCTACCTCACAAAACTGTGAGCAGAGTGAAATAGCTGATTTAAGCTGTTGGGTTTGGGGGACATTTGTTTAAAAGAATAGGTCATTGAAACATTACCAGAACTGACTTTGGCCCATACTGATGGCTGTGCACCAGTCTACCAAAATATGTATCTCCAACAACCCTGGTAGGCACCTGTTTACACTCACAATGATCTACCAGCAACTGTACCCAACCACACTGTTGCATAATTCCTTTAAAACTTTTTCCAGTTTTCCACATTTCTGAGGCCTTGGACTGACTTTTTACCTCAGGACCAAGTAGGTAACAAATGTAGCTACTTTCTCCTAATGCTCAACAAGACATTCCCCATTGTCTTGTCGAGAAAACTTCCTGGAACAATGTAAGATGGTTTGAAGGTTTCATTGACTTCATTTTGTACATAGGAACTGGTTATGAGTCACATTACATGATTTCAGCGTAGATGAGTAAATATTCTTTAAAAAAAATTATCCTTGAAGACATTATGCTAAGTGAAATAAGTCAGTAACAAAAGGACAAATATTGTGTGGTTCCACTTATGAGGTACTTCGAGTAGTCACATGCATAGAAACAGAAAGTAGAATGGTGGTTACCAGGGGCTAGATGAAGGACAAATAGGAAATTAGTGTCTAATGAAACAATTTCAGTTGGGGAAAAATGAAAATCTTCTGGAGGTGGATAGTGGTGGTGGTTGCACAACTTTGTCAACCTACTTAATGCCATTGAACTATACACTTAAAATGGTTAAGTGGTAAATTGTATGTTATGTACATTTTACCATGATAAAACAAATTCCAAAAAATTCTCTATTTCAATGCCCCCTTTAAGAATCAAGACAAGCAGGAACAGTCTCTTGACAGATCAGATAACAATCCTTTGGATGGTATAAAACAGGACCATCTCCCTTCTCTGTTAGAAGACCCCCTGCCATAGTAAAAAGGAAGATAACTATCCTCCTCTGGTCTGATCATTGCTTTGTTATCAGGCACCAAAGTCACCTCATGAAAGTGTTTGTAGTATCTAACAACTGTCAAAAATAATGGCCTAATTGCAGTGAAAGAAAGTCAGGGTTTGTGGGAGCTATTCTCAACTCATTCAGGTCCTTTTGTAATAAACTCATCCTGGAGCCACATCAGAAAACCTCATCGTTCAGTCAGAGACACTGTGGGAGTCCTACTGATATTTCCCTCCAGCCACTGTGGGTGATTAGGAAACACCAGGTTTGAACATTTTTCAAAGCCCAGTGTGGGCTCTAGGGACTCAAACACATTTATTCAAGTGCCTAGAGCACACTCAAAGTAGTGTTCTAAGGAAAATTTTGGCTCACCCTGGAGATACTCCTGCAACCTACCTTTGAAGAAAACTGGGGTGGTCTTCAGTAGTGTGAATATACTGATTTGCTTCTGCAACTTTAGTAGAAGGATGACGGAGTTGGCGCTTGCTCAGTTGTTTCCCAAACCCTATGAATCTGTATTCTACGATCCCCAAAGTAATACTAGTACTCTGGGTCCTTGCCAGAGAGTATCATATTTATTTTAAACTACTTGGCTCTTATCAAAATTCCAGCTAAGAGAAGTGATATATGGAAAAGACTGCTCAGTGGCTATGTTATTTAGTGTTCAAGGTGAACCTCCAAATGCTGAATTATATACACTTAGTCTGCAAATACCTTCACTCAAGTCTTGGTTTTTATAGGAGATTATTACATGAAACAGGGCTATAATATGCCCTTGTCTTTTCTAAAAAGTACTGTTAGGGCACTACCTGTTACATCTCTCAGTACCGTTTATGTTACTCTACAGCAGCGATGTCCAACCTTTTGGCTTCCCCGGGCCACATTGGAAGAATTGTCTTGGGCCACATGGAAAATACACTAACACTACTAACAGCTGATGAGTAATAATAATAATAATAATAATAAGTTGCAAAAAAAAATCTCATAATGTTTTAAGAATTTATGTTGGACAGCATTCAAAGCTGTCCTGAGCCGAGACCAATGTCATGCAGGATGCTTCCTCTTTTTACCTTGGCTGCTAGGAACTTCAGAGCCAAATCTGAAGTTTGATCTCAGTAATCATGTTAACTCTTAAGATTGCCTTATTTCAGATTCCTACTTTTTCCTTTCTGGTTTTCTATTTTGATTTTATCAATTTCTTTAAAAATGGAGTGTTTTTGGTTATAGACCACCCAGATTCTTTTTGGAAAGAAGTAATAAGTAAACCATATTTAGCTCATAACTTTTAACTCTCTTTTACTGTGTCACTTAGCTCAACCTATATTTAGAGGACTTGGCCCCAAAATGAATGGTTAAGACACTTAAAAATGGAAGAAAGATAGGACTTAAAGTTGATAGAAGGAAACATACTGGAGGTTCCAAAGTACACTAAATGTATATCAAGGACCCTTTTATAAGGAAATGACCTTTAGTAAATTCCTTCACTTACTTAGAAGGCCTGATTCATCTTAATATAGGACAATCTTTTAATTGGGAGTAATCCCACCTCCACTAAACTCCCTAGTACAATATTTAGATCCTATCTTGAGGTGTTTACATTTTCTACTCCTTGCTATGGTTTCCTTGCTCTCTTCCATCATTAGATTGGGCGATCTGTGAGGGTAGAAGCCCCATATTTATTCATATTCTATTCCTTTCTTTCCCGTCTTACCCTTCCTACCAAAGAGGTTTGTTCACATATTAACTGAATGAAAAATAAGTCACTCACTCATGATGTTCTTTCAGAGATTCCTTTGATGTGCTATTTACTCTTGGGATTCTGCTGCATAGGTTTCTCTCTTTCTCTGTAATGTCCAACACTGAATATTTGTTCAGAAAGAATACTGAGGAGTACGTGGCATTCCTTGCATTGCTTTGTTTTTCGTTATGATCAGCCTTAAACTTTCTGATAAGTAAAGGAATGTGAGTCCCAGTAGGTCTTTTCTAGTCCTTTCCAAATTTATCTTGAGCCTTAAGTTCACTGTCCAAAATTACTACATTTGTTAGTACGAAATGATGGGAACTGACAGGTTTTGGAATACATTCCCCCAAACTTGTTTAAATACCAATTTGTATGAGTATGCTATTTAAGATTTTTCTATCAGGGGTAATTTAAAAAAATACTAAGTAGAAATCTGCTATAAAGAGATATCAGTCAACTTCCATTCTGAAATATATATATATATATATATATATAATGGTGGCTGAATCCTTGGGGGTGGGGAGATAGATCTATAAATAAAATCCTGACAAGCTAACCTGTAAACAATTATACATAAGGTTATATTTGTGGGTGGGTGGAGACTGCACCCACTGCTTGGCTTTTGTGCTTAAAATAGCTTTTGTGTTTCTGCTCGCCCCCCGGGGAGTCGCCGTTCGCAGTCTGCAGCTGCCCCTCGCCACCTCGCCCAGTCCAGGCACAGGGCCAGCCACGCACGCAACCCCCGGGACCGGCCCGGCCCCACGCGAGCCGGCAGCCGCCAGGAGTCGGACGCGCCGCCCGGCAGCCCGACGCCCGCCGGCCTCGGCCAGTGCGGGCCTCGGGGAGCTTCTGGCCCGCGGGTCGGCCTGGCGCCCCCCGCGGCCTGGGGCGCGAACACCGCGCGCGGGAAAAACCAGTGCTCCCATCCCGGGTGCAGCGCAGGGAGCACACACACACGTCCTCTGGCGGCAGGGGTCCCAGTGCCGAGGACGAGGATGGCTGCTCCCCAAGACGCCCCCGAGGAGCCCACCCGGGTGTCCCCGCGAGGGCGTCGCCGCCAGGGTCTGCGGCGCGCAAGTGCTCGCGACTGGGCGGAGCGAGGGCTCTGACGTCTCTCCCTCCGCGTGCAGGTCCCCTGCCCGCCCGGAAAGGGCTCGGCTCAGCCCCCTCTCAGTGCAGGGCGGCGGGACTTTCCCCAATTAGAGGCGAGTTTAGAGCTGGATTAGCACTTAATATTATTATTGTTTAAAAGGGAAAAAGCGTTTGAAAAGGGAGAGGCCGGAGTGGAAGTGGAGGCTAGGAGGGGAGAAGTGTTAAAGTCTCTACTAAACCACGATAAATCTAAGTTGTTACAAGTGTGTGACATTTTATTGGCTTTCTCCAAATGTCCTCAGATTAGCCTGACAGCTCCTTCCATAAAAATACCGACTAAAAGCCACCGACTCGGGAGCAGTTAAACGGTGTCACTGAATCCAATCTCGGAGCGATTACGGAGTTAATTCACATAATAAGCAAATCATAGAGTTGACAGATTATTATATGAACACGAACAAATTGTTACATAAAATATTTTGATACTGATTGTTTTATTAGTAATGTTAAGCCTCGTCATGGCTGTCTCTGTTTCTCGGCACTGACAGGTTAAACAATGCTCACCGTTAAATAAATAAACCTAACGGGTGTGAACTAATTGTCTCCGTCATTTAACTGTACAGTTTCATTAACATTATTAACGCGATTATTGATCATTCTACTGGATATTTACATGGACAAGGTTGTTTCGGTAGCAAATATTACCCAGAGAAAAATATGCTAACTTAAAGTGGAATCGAGTAACACCCCGGTTTGAAAACTAATCCTTTTGATGTTTAAAGATATGTTAAGAGTTGTTTTATCCTTAGACTATTAGAGAATTTAAACTGCGCATGTCCCGGCTATTCAAAGCAATTTTAATTATTATTAATGATTTAACCAAAAAAAGTACAAGGGATATAATCATAAGTCAAAACTTAGAAAAACAGGTTTCACCTAGCAAAGAAAAGGGAAATGTAATTTATTTTTCATTTTATCAAAGAAGGCTCTGTACAGTTTACTTAGTGCTGTATAATTGTGATTTCTAGTTTTAATAGAACCATGTGCATAGAAGATCAAAATGATTAATAGGTGTTTTGCTGATAAAAAGAAACACAGCAACTCAATTCTTTACATTTCAAGTAAAGCTTCATGGACAAGGAAAATTTTTAACTAATGAAAAGTCTTTGATAACTTAAGTGTGGTGTTATATATCACAGAAGTAGGTGAAAAGTCAAAATTTAAATTTAGCTGGTATTATCCTTTCAGAAAAAAGTGAGGTGGACTTGGAGGATGGGTAAAGACTTGAAAAAGAAGAAACTAAAGAAATTTTAGTTTATAAATCCACATAATGCATCTATAACTTGTATACATACACATGTACATGTACATCTACAAATGCATATACATATTTTTGTTTCCTGTAAAGAATAAATAGAGTACTTGTTAAAATTTCTTGCAACACAGAGGAAGTGTTCAAGCAATACCATCTATACCATCCTATCATTCTCTTTCTGGGCACTAATTTAACTAAAAATATGTAAGAGAAATAAGAAAATTCAGAGACATCATGGAAACAGTGCTATTTCTTAGAAGGGCAGCTTTGCGTATGTAGTTCTAATAGCCTTAAAGATACTAACTGTGGCATGAGGTGCTTACTATAGGACCAAAAGCCAAATTTGCCTGTATGTTTTAAAGAATAATATGAGAACTGAAGTATTGTAGAAGAAAGCACCACCAGGATTAGAAATTTAAGTTCCATCAATTGAAAATATTAAATGGTTTAAGTTTATGACCCCAGTAACTGAAAATTCAGGATTACTAATATTTGATTATTTAAGTGTTATCCTTACAGCCCTGAAGTTGGAACAGACTTAGAGCTTTAGTAAGAAGAAATAAAACTTCAATGGCAATGGGAGAAGTGGACATTAGTATTAAAGACTTTCTTGATCATAAGAAGGTTATTGAATAGTAACAAGTCATTAAGCAATACAGTCTTACAAGACTATATTTCAATTATCTGTTTAACATACCTTACTATTTAGAATTCTCTAGACTGGCTGTCAAAGAAAGCTGGACTTGAGAAACCTGTCTGGTTGTTCATTGCGAATTTCTACATAGAAACAAAACATATGCAAGTGTAGTCCATTAGCATACTGTTTTTGATGATAGGTTCTTCCTTTGTCATTATTTCTGTATTTCTACAATTTATTTGAATTTTTATAAGAATAGTCATCTAGCAGCTTAGAGTGAATGACTATATAACCTCTCTGAGCATTATTTCCTCCAACTGTTAATATTTCATATCTTACAAGTTGTCTTGATCAAATGTGAATGAAAATAAATTTATGTTTATAAAGGGTAGTTAGTATTAAAAGAAACTCCCTACAAATTTCTATTATGGTTGATGACCTTCTGATTTTTTTTTTATGGCTGTATATGGTTGCCTTTTCCCAAAGTGACTAAAAGACCAAGAGTACACTTGCCTTTCCTTGTTAGGATTTTTAGTTGTAACTCACTTTTTTTCTTCTAAGTTAAATGAACACCCTAGTGGAGATGTACCTTTATTTAGCATGCCTTAAGGAATGCATCTGCTATTAGAGATGAACATTAGAATTCCCAATGGCAAGTCCCGGTGGTCCACCTCAGACCCGAAGAGGCATGAACTCCAAAGGTGGGCTCCAGAGATCCTAATTTTTAAAAGCTTCACAAAGTAAGACGCATGCTCCAAATCTAGAACCCCTGCCCCAAGAGTTAAATTCATTGCCTTCCTCTCTAGCCAGATATGCCAGTCAGGTTTGTCGACTGAGACCACAGAATGATTCCAGCTTATGGTGGTCAGCGTTGCTCCCCAGCCCTGAGAGAGACCGCAGACACTTGATGTTCTCTCACTTTTGAGCACTGCCTCACACTCCTCCAGACGTCAAAGGTCTCCTAGAATTGCCAGAGATTAAACTTTAGGGTGACCTTGGAATTTTGTATCCATCTCTTTTGAGAGCGATAGATGTGCTATAATTACACTAGGCTAGCAGGTACAAATTGTGTCTGCCCTAAGCAAACAAGAATATATGATCAGCCTATCAAACTTAGACCAGGCTTTCTAGAATCACCCTGAAAGAATCAGGAAGATCTCTGCAACATCTTCATTACCAAGGGGAAGAAGAGGAATTTCTTCCCTGAGGACTTCTCTTTCATCATCTTATTAAGCCCCAAGCTTTCAGACAACCAAAAAATATCCAGAGGTTAAGTGTATCCCAGGGCTTCTGAGCTTGGGAACCCCAGGCTGGCCCTGGGGCACCAGCCCAAGTGCCAGCAGACCTCCTCCCATCTCAATGATGAACTGCAGCTTTGCTCTCCATTTTCTGACCAGTTCCTCATCTCCCAGCCTTCTCTGAACACCTCAAATGTTTTACAGGCCTAATATAATTAACCTTCCCAGATTCCTCTTTTTCTATGCCTTTGTAGTACGGAATTGCCTTAATCTTTCGTTTCCATTCCTTCCTATCTGTTGACATTTT
Source organism: Craseonycteris thonglongyai (assembly GCA_004027555.1). Lineage (NCBI taxonomy): Eukaryota > Metazoa > Chordata > Mammalia > Chiroptera > Craseonycteridae > Craseonycteris > Craseonycteris thonglongyai. Next base: position 13,085 of record PVKE010025488.1, on the reverse strand, counting down.
CATCTCTTTACTTTCCTCTTTTCCATATTCTTTCTATCTGGATGCCATGACAGGAAGCCTGACTAGAGGAAGGCCAAAATGAACATATGAGGACCAGATTGAAAGGCTAAGAAACAAGAAGAAGATGGTTGAAAAACTTTATAGACTTTAAAGATCTTTTGGGAGTAGGTGTAATCCACAGTTTGGGATAAAAAAAAAAAACCAAAAAAAACCACAGGAAGAACATTTGAATCTTGGTGTTACTTTTGAAAATGTCAGGATTTGAGGTGCGCAAGCGCATGTGTGCGCACATGCATGCGTGCACGTGTGTTTGTGTGTGGTGACCACAGTCTTATCTTTCCTAAATTCTGAGAGCAATCAAGAGATTGTGAATAAACAGCATCTATCCAAGCACTTATTTTTGATCATTCAAAGTCAGCAGCAGAGACAAGAATAAAATATAAAGTCTATGAGAACAATGTTTTATAATTTTATGACCAACTAACAAGAAGGAGAATGTTCAATGGTCTCTCACATCTAATCTTTATGAAATACGTTGCTGAAGCTGTTTTCTTACAACTATCTGTAACCTTCTCTATCTCTCTCATGTACACATATGTATGATTATATATATGTGTGTGTGTGTGTGTGTGTGTGTGTGTATATATATATATATAAATTCCCTGCTGCACCTCACTGTGTCTTATAAGGAAAGCACATATTGCTTCTTTCTTTTATAAACCATGAAATTCCTCTATATTTCTAAGGATGAGAAAACTGAACTGCCTTTATTTGTAATCTACTTTCAAACTCTCACTAAAGCATGAGCCCCTGTACATTATCACAATACTAAACTCTCTGCAAATTACTTCCCTCCGTTTGACTGAAAAATAAATGAAAGGAGTCTTTAGAAAATCAAGTTAGTATTTCTCGCAGAGTGGCATGAACACTTCATACAATAAAACATGAAGGCAGGAAAGGTCGCACCACCACGAACATCACTGCATACACAAAACAGTCATCATTTTTATCAAGCTTTTCCATAAATTTGGCTTAGTTGGGGGCAAATTCTTGCCCTTTTCTAGGTGAAAGGAAGGATAAAGTTAAAACCATAAAAAATTCTATAGTTTCAGCTTTCATTTTTAGGATTATTGGAGTTTGAAATAATGAGTTCCATAATCAAGGGTGCAAATTCTTAGAAAATCAAAACCAAAGTAAAAGGAATGGAAACAAAGGAGTTTCATTGAACACTAGAGCAAATCAGTTCTTCAACATTGCAGTTTCAGACCCTTGGAACTTAGATTTTTACATAATTCCATATATCTAGTAAAAGTAAAATCATTTATCTGAGAAAGAATTGTATAACAGCAAAATATTTTGTAAAAACAAATGAACAAATCACAACTATGACCATCAAAATTATCATGGAAAAGAAATCCAAGATATTGACACAAGCTCAGAAACACACCAGGTTATTTAATAATATTTTCCTTTGATTATCAGCTCCACTTAAATTAACAACAAATGAAACACACTCTGACCTTTTCCTCAATTAACTTTCTATTCATTCACAAATACAGTGGGTCTTGTCTTGGAGTTAGAGCTTTTCATTCTTTAAAAAGCCAACTTGACCTGTAAAAGTTTTCAACTAATCAAAGAAACACAACAAGTTGTAAAATAAGCACCAAGAAATTAAGGCTGTTTCCTTCAGATAAACATGGCCTTTCATCACATAGAGTTCTACAAATCCTTGGGCTTCTCCAAGAAGTGAAGATTCCCACATTTAAATTTCCTCTTACCCAACTATTAACAAATCCTATAAAAAAGTTAACTTGGGGATGCTGGGATAGCTCAGTAAGTTGAGCACCTGCCTTGCAACTGCAAGCTCCAGGTCGAGTCCTGGCCCCACCTGTGCAAACCCATATGGTGAACTGCAGCGCAACTGGTAACTGCCGGGATGGCAGCAAAAATTCTCGCCTCCCATGCAGGAGGCCCCCAGTTTGTTTCCCACCCTATGTGGCCCCACATCCACCTGTGTGACATGAAACTATGTCACAACTAATGATGTACAACTATGGAGACTGCTCTGGGCCTTCCCCTCCCCCCTGCTCTCTCTCTCTCTCTCATCTTCTCTCAAAACTATAAAATAAATCTTTAAAAGAAAAAGAGTTAACTGGTTATGGGGAGAGGAGAGAGAGAGATTGTGGAAAGGGGTTGAAGGAGGGAAGAGATAGAGGAATCAAGTTTGGAAGGAGTTAGACCGCTCTACTCTGTGTCTCTATCTATTTCTTCGGTTTATAAGTAAGGAACGGTTTTTAATGAAGATCAGATCAAGTTAGAAACCAAAATCTTTGTTTGTAGGGTCAAGCAACTCATGGACATTTAAATATTTTAAAAAACAAAACAAGTGCACAATCAATGTTATGCTTTAAATAATCTACTTAAATAATCTCAGAGTTGTTTCAGATTTCATTCCTTGAAGTAAAATGAAATCCAGAAACATAAGTTTTCATAAAACAACTTGATATGTTTGTAACATATATATATACACTAACAAACAATAAGCACATATACAAATGTCTGCCTTTCAATGTTTTAAAATTATATGCACCTGAATCATTAAATTAGAGGAAATGCTACAGGTCTGTTTTAATAGAAAATGAAATAAAATCTTTATGTAATTTAAGCAGTTGGAATGACTAGCATAAGAATTGATAAATAAAAGCTTAAATTTCCTCAAATCACACTGTCATCATTTTGAAGGCTCTATGTATTTTCCTGGGAGAGTTAGTAGAGTGGATGATAAGTCCCTGTAGGAACCCAGGGGGTCCGGGTTTAATAAAGACAGAGCAGCCTCAGTGGGAACTGTGCTTGGCTATTTTAACCACACTATTTATCACAATAATGAAACTATCCAAAGCAGTGGTCAGGACGATGCATTACATGGCTGAATCATAAAGCATGGTTACCACCAGTACCCCAAAACCTCAAGGCATGGGCTACTTCACAGAGAAGCTTGACATTAGTCCTACTTTGTTATTGATGCCTCTGCATCCTGTTAACTAGGCTTGCAATAGTACCATGCTCCCTTGGTGTAGGTGTAGGGCCAGTATGCTTGCAATTTGAGGCAATAATTTTTAACTCATGTAGTTGACATCTTTGCTCAATTTAAGGTTTGTGGGCTAGGCCATAAGACCTTTCTTCTAGATGACTGAACACCATGCCTATTGCTGACCATATACAAAGAGGGACCCCCCCCTCCAAACAGAAATGATCTTCTGGAGGGCAGGCCTCTTGTAGCACAGGCTTCTTCCACTAGGTGAGTGTTCTAGAAACCCATCAGCATCAGTTTATCAGCTAGCATTGTTGAGAGAGGCTGTGTTTGGCTTCAGTGATTTTTTTTTTTTTTTTTGGAGACTCTTTCAGCACATTTGCCCATTTCATGATGGGTGATTTACATGAACAATGCCTAACATGACAATGCACCTGCCCACACCGCACTGACTGTTTAGTAGTTTTTGATTTAAAAGAAGGCATGATCCCTGTGTCCCACCCTCCCTATTCACCCTGTCTTCCCCTTCCCCTCTGACTTTTTAAATTTGTTTATCCAGATGAAAAAAGTCCTCAAAGGGAAATATTTTGCCAATGTGGAAGAGATGAAACAAAAAATGGCAGAAGCACCAAAAGGCATCAAAATCAACCGGTTCAAAAACCATTTTGAGCAGTGGAAAAAGCATCTCGATACGTGTATTGCATCAAACAAAGAATACTTTGAAGGTGACTGAAGTTTAAACCTGTAAGAATAAATATAGAATTTTTAATAAATACATTCCATTTTGGGGGGGAGGGGTCCCCTCTTGTATGTGTTTTGATGACTGAGTTCAAATAGAGCTAGCAGAATCCATAGGGCTCAGGGCCCAAGAGCAGGTGTGCCTCCTTACTCCACACACCCTGCTGCCGTCCTCCTTTGCCCATCAATATGGGTCTTTCCCCAGGTCTAGCTTAGCTGTCTCAGAGAGGTGATTTTAAGGATGCGAAGGTGTCTTTTCATCTTCTTTCTTTACCTTGTGCTCATCACCTTGACCTTTCTGCCAAAGACTGACATGGGACACCTTCCTACAGTGAAAGAGGGTTTACTGTGCCAATGGCATTCAGGGAATTAGTGTTTAATTTAAGTTCACACTGTAGTGTAAATGATCCCCAGAATCCTTTCAGTGTCTGAAAAAGAAACAGCATAATGTTATTATAATAAGTAGCACTTGTGCAAGTATTGGAACAAGCACTTCACAAGTACTTCATTTACTACCCCATCCCCATTAAACTGCAGCCATCGCTATTTTACAGCAGAGGACAATGCCTCTGGGACATTGAGCAAACTGTCTAAGCTACAGGAGAACAGAGCCAGGCCTCACCCACATCCATCTGATACCAACGCCTATTTTAAGCCTCAACTATCTTCCTGGGGCATTTAGCAGTTTAACCTAGGGCCTAGGCCGTTGTTCTCAGTTTTATTACAGATTGATCCACAAGTATAATGCCTTTATGCTGATCCTTTATTTCACCAGCACCTCTTTTATTGTCTTCACAAATGCCACCACCTCCCTTCTGTCCCCTGTCCTCTGAGAAATACCTAGAACCTCCATTTTGGACGTCTTTACCCTGGACTGTATTTCAAAAGATTAGTTTCTCCCTTTCATTTAGGGTTCTTCACCTAAGATCTAAGAAAGAACTCTAGAGGAAGGAGCATTTAGGGGAGGCAAATGCCTTAAAATGTACATTTTCATGTATATAAACAGAAAAGCATTTTTTCAGGAAAAGGAGGCTTCATGGTTTTCATCAGGTTCTCAAGGGATCTGCAACCACAAAATATTAAAACCATGGCTTGCTTCAATTTCCAGGGCAAAGAGGTGAGAGAGAATGACTTTTCCTAGAAAATGAATTCATGGTGAAATCATAGTAGTGTAAGCACAATTTACTTTGAATTTCACAAATGGACCTGCGTTTTTCTAATGATCTATTCTTGTAACAGCTTTACCACTCTGCACCAGTTAGTTCTGCATGTTTGCATGTGGTCAGCAGCTCAAGTCCAATGTGACGGGGGCAGGTGTGTGAGGTATGCTGATTGGGAGCACATAGAAGTAATTGTCTTTTTTTAAGATTTATTTTATTGTTAGATTGTTAGAGAGAAAAGTGGGGAGGGCCCAGAGCAGTCTTCATAGTTGCACATCATTTGTTGTGACATGGTTTCATTCCACTAGTGAATGTGTGGCCGTGTGGGGTGAGACCCGAACTGGCGGCCTCCCATATGGGAGGCCAGAACCTTCATTGCTAAGCCATCCTGACAGTTGCCAGCAGCGCCCCCAGTTCATGGGCCCAGGTTCGAAATTAAACCCCGGACCTCAAGTTTGCAAAGCAAGTGCTCACCCACTGAGCTATCTTGGCGTCCCCATAGGAGGCAATCTTTATGCACCATATTCTCAGCTTGCTTTTTGGGCAAAGTGTTCTCGTTCTCAGACTTGAGTGTTAGAGATCCAGTGTCCCTGAACTTCCAGTATACTTGGTAAGAAGTTGAGAGAAGTGGGAGAGAGGATGACGATAATGGCAGAGGATGACTGGTAGCTATGAACAATCTCCTCAGGTTCCTGAAGATTATTCAGTAGCCCCATATTTTATATGTGGTTTACCTGGTCATATAAGAAAAAATTATATACTACTGTCTAATAAGACCAGACTATTTTGGTTATATTATAATTTCAATGTTAGGAGAATAAAATATAAATGAGATTTAATGCAATGTATGGAAGGTATTTAGTAGTTCGTAAATAACAGGGATGGTGTAAGAGGAAAAGTGTACTGTACTTATCCAAAGAAAAAACTCAGATGTAAAAAAAATAAGCACCAATAGCTAATGAAGAAAATCATAGTTCTAATTACTATTTGAGTATTAATAGTTAAAAAAGTTATAACCACCTGATGCCTAGATTTTCTCATTGGTAGAAACAATTGTGTTAATTGGTACACAACTAAATATTTACCGGTAAGGAAAATGATTTCCTCCGGAAAAGTAATGGTTGTTGATCTGGGGGGTGGTAGAGGGATGAAGAGGAAAGAATCAGACATGGCACCCTGGTTCTTCCTATTGAAAGTAAAAGAAAGAGTTGAACAGATGTAACTGAAGTCTAAGGAGCTGCACTAAGAACGTCTGTGCGCACAGGGAGAGCCTGCGGGGGAAGCTGTGGGGGCAGCCCGGCTGGATCCAGGTCCACGGCCCCAAGCTGAAGGAGATTGGACCAGGAGGGACCAGAATGTGCCATTACAAGTCCTAGAAAAGGAAAGACAGAAAGGAGGCAGGAGACCATGTGTGGGCCATCTTTTGTGGCCACCTGGGGGAGTAGGCAACACAGAGAAGGAAGTTGGACTCAGAGGTGGGTCTTGATCACAAGCTGGAAAGAATCTCCAGGATTAGGTCAAATGAAGACATTCAGCACGTGGAAGAGAATAAATGGTCATTTTAAATGCTGGCTAAGGCAACAAGACAATGTGAAACTGTAGTGTTAGCATTTAGTTACTACGGTTTCCATTACCAAATTCTCTGGACACACAAAGTCATGCAAACCCACTGTAAAATATGTTTTACGATGTGTACAAAACTATGTAGAATTATGTAAACTCTGGATAAAAACAATACCATTGAATTGCACATGACTCTTCTTCAATCCCATTACTTTTCCCAGAAGTAACCAGTGTTTACAGTTCAATGTACACCCCACCCACACACATACCACAACACATGTGCACTGTTTTTTCAGTATATATGCATGCATTCTATAATTTACTAAAGAACATATTATAGTCTTTTCACCATTGAAATTCACATAGATTTGCCTCATCCTATGAATGGATGCATATTCTTTTATAGTATAAATGCTGTAATTTATTTAACCATGTTCCCTCCCCATCCCATCTTTAGCAGAAATCTATTAGCTGTCCATTCATTCATTCATTGGATTCTGAACATCCACGATCAGTATGGCCCCATATCAAATACATGGTTAGTACAAACATGTAAAATACATACCTTTCGTGCTCAAGGCTTAAAATCAAGTGGAAGAAATAAGATCTAGTTCTATTAATATAGTTGTAAAACATGGGACAGTTTAAAGCCACCTTAAATCTGTCCTGCTCTAAAGCAGAGTGTTTATAGGAAGGGAATAAATAAACAAATAAATAACCAGACCTCAGCATTGGATAAATGCGGCACGGGAGAGCATAAACAAGGAGCCACAGGGGTGCAGGAGAGTGAGAGATGGATCCCAGCAGGGTGTCCCGGCTCCCATCCCCTCCACCAGATCCATCTTCCCAAGCAGCGCTTTGATCACGCCACTGCTCTTCTCAGAACCCTCCCATGACCCTCCCTGGCCTGGCCTCTTCCCCCATCTGCTGCAGAAATTACTTCCTTTGTGTCACTGGCCCCTGAGAAGGCAGGTCACTGTGATAGGGTTGAAAGTGCCAGGAGTTGTTAGAAGACCTGGGTGTGAAATCTGCTTCTGTCACCTTTTATCTAGATGACCTTGGACAATCCATGCAATTTCTTCAGTTTTAACTTCTTCATTTGTCAACTGTTCATATTGCCTACCTCATGGGTTTGGTGAACAAGTAAATGAGACATTAAGGATGAAAGTTCTTTAACTCTGAAGTGTTTTGTGAGTATGGGCTATGCACCAATGTATGATACACACATTCATAAAGGCACTCCATGATCATAAATATGGCCAGTGCTTTCCTGCGTGATATGCCTGTAAGTAATTATATATGTTATATAGTTAAATAAGTACACACACACCAACAGACACACATACACACACTATGGAGCTTGGAATGTTTGTTTTGGGTGCTAAAGAATTGGTAGGATTTTGAAAGAAAAACGGGCAAATGACATGGGAACATGTAAAGAGCATGAGAGGCCCACAGTCTGTTTGGGGAACAGATAAGTAATCCACTGATGGGCTCAAGTTTTGTGTAGCCCCAGGGGGGAAGCAGGAGCTCCCGCTGGAAAGAGCTGGAACCAGTCCTTACGGAGGCTCCCGAGGCCCGGGGGTCTGTGCTGAGCTCAGTGAGCAATAAGGGCCTGGAAAGGTGTTTGGTTTTAAGATTTATTTTTATTGTTTTAACAGAGAGAGAGAGAGAGAGAGAGAGAGAGAGAGATGGGGGTGGGGTGGGGGTGGGCAAAGCAGTATCCATAGTTGCACATCATTAGTTTTCAATATTTTACTCCACAGGTAGGCACAGGCCTGAACAGGGTGGAAACTGGGTTGTGTGCCTCCCACATGGGAAAGTTGCTCCTGTGAGAACTGAACTGAGGGCACACCCCAGTTCTGCATATGGGTCCACACAGGTGAGAGCTGGGATTTGATCCTCCGACCCCAGGGCTATAAGACAAGCGCTCAACTCACTGAACCATCCGGGCAACCCCCACGGAAAGTTTTTGAGCAGAGGAGTGGTAGTATCAGAGATGAATTCCCAGTGCTCTAAGGCAGCAGTCCCCAAACTTTTTGTCACCTGGAACCGGTTTCATGGAAGACAATTTTTCCACACATGGGCGGGATCATGGGATGGGTACTGGGGGATGGTTTCAGGATGATTCAAGCACGTTACACTTATTGTGCACTTTATTTCTATTATTATTCCATTGTACTATATGATGAAATAACTGTACAATTAATCTAATGCTGCTGCTGATCAGACAGGAGGTGGAGCTCAGGCCATAATGTGAACAATGGGAGCGGCTGTAAATACAGATGAAAAAACCCTGTTGGCTTGCCCGATGCTCACCTCCTGCTATGCAGCTCGGTTCCTAAAAGGCACAGACCTGTACCAGTCTGTGGTCTGGGGGTGGGGGACCCCGGTTCCAAGGGATGGATTGGCGGGAGGATGGCTAGAGATTTAAGAGGATTCCTGGAAGGTCAAGGGTAGGCCAGCTGACAAAAGGTAAATTGCTGAGCCAGTATTCTGGTAGAGGAAATGGAAAGGAATTAGAAGTAAGTTGGTGATGTTGTTGTGAAGTCATTGGCTGGATTCTTCTTGGTTGCTGATTGAACTCAGGGGAGAAGGAAGAAAAACGGATGAAGGAAGTTTCAAGCTTGATAGTGATCTGAGGCAGGGAAAACAGCTCACTGAGGACCAGAGAAAATGGGGGTTAAGAGGAAGTGCGTTTATTTGCCTGGGATATGGTGGTGATGGAAGAGAACAAAGAAAATGTAGCAAGCAGTGATAATTGAACTAGCCAGGGAGGCAGCAGCCTAGGGGTTGGACAATGCCCCAGTTTCTCACAAATCTCACTGATTCAGAAGCTGGATTGAAGCATACATTTGCGTTCTCTGTGAACATAAAGTATACCCAGAAAATTAATAGTGAAAACTAGATTTGAGGAGAAACTTAAATCTAAAGGAACAAAGAGTTTTCAAGAACCCACTTATTAGAAACAATTGACTTGCTGATTATAATTTATTCTCAACTGTCTCTTCTATTCATGAAAGAGTTTCCTTCAAAGGACTTGGCTTAGAAACTTTATTAGCCATGTTTCAATGACAGTATATCCTTAAAAGGAATCCAGATGCATTTTTTTTTTATAAATAGTCTTCAATTCAGACATTTTACCAGTTCAAACTCACTTTGATTTCCAATATGTTTGAATAAATACTGCAAAGCTAATCTGTTTCCCGAGGATTTGAGAAATAACTTGGAAATCAATTGTAAAGCACTATTTTCTGGAAAAACCCAATACTTTGCAGCCAGATGTCCCCCAAAGCACTATAACTGAGAAAAATCCTTCATTTGCATTATTCACCAGAGGAAATGGAAATTCTCCCCATTGTCAAAACTAATAGAAATTTCTCTATTTTAGGTAGGTTTGCTCCATTTCTTCTTATTATCTGCTATTACTTATACTGCAAGCAACAACAAAATAGAGTTCACCATAAAAATGAGAGTCATTTAAGTATAAATGAGAACTTGTAATGAAAACAGATTCTCACAGTGGGACAATAACTAGCATAGGGAAAATCAATGCTACAAATCCCAGACTTTAAAAATATACAGCTTTATATTGTCTCATTTATTACAAATATCAACAGTGTTCAATAAAAGTATTTTAAAGGACTAACTAAAATTTTTGTGGCTTTTATAATTGAAATTATATAATGGGCCTTCTTGAAAAGTTATCACCATAATTAGAAATAATAGTTTAAGATCTTAATACATTATACAGTTGGGGGAGGGTATGGAATTCAAAAGGAGCAAACACGTCTGTTAAGGGTAGTGAAAGGAAACACTTTGGAAACAATCCTTCAACATATGTAATGGAGTGTCAAGAAATTGATAGTCTTTTTGACCAGTTCACTTCTAGCAGCCACTGAGACTAATGTCCTTTTTTTTTTCCTTTTTTAAGAAAAAAAAAGTGTTCTCTGTAGAAGCCTAGAGAGGTCTGCGGAGGCTATAGAGACATAGGAATAAACGTGTGGTGCGTGGGTAAGAACCATAGAGGTCTCTATCTTTACTCCATATGGTCTGAAGTGAGTCTGATGGGATTTCAGATTGTAGCCTGATATAGCCAAGGATCATGCAAAGCTCCTGAATGAAAACCCCAAACTTCGGAATCAAAACCGCAAATTCAGGCCAAGTTCACTGAGAGGTTTGTTGAGGCTCACAAAGCTGAGTGAACCTGTCTCAAATCCTAAACCATAGAAAGGGGCAAATTTCAAATGAACCTCAGATGAATTATGGTTTTAGGTGAAAATCAAGCAAAATTCAGTTTCAACTGTGTTTCAGTAGAAACTTCACTTTGGGTGAGGATCCACATGAGCCAGTAATGGGTGCCCCCACCCAACTTCTTGTGAACCCCACAGAATCCAAAAACATGAAACCTCCAACCACTCAAGTTACTGAAGTTCCTGTAACAGGCATGCTTTTGCCTTTATACAGAAGTATAAACCAGCAGCCAGCCACATTACTCCAACAAGATGGAGGCTTTAGGATTCCTAAAACAAAGGATGAACGTATCAATGTTCCAAACACGCTTCATATGGATATCTGGCATAGTACTTCAACTCACCTTGAAATAATTCTTTGTGTTGGGAACTTTGAACAAAAACAAAGTGTGCTGGGTGAAGTCTTCATTATACCCCTGGCTGACAGGCTATATAGTCTCCCATTTCTTGGGTAGTGAAATCCAGAGGACCAAAAATCTGGGCTACTGATTTTAAGGCCCAGGACCACATATCCACATGGGTTATTTGAACACAGAAAGCAAGGAAGAGCCACCTGTTCCTTGGCCTTTACCATACCTATCCTGACTATGCTGCCTCTTTAGAAGATGAAGATAATATGATTTTATAACCTCTAAAACTATTAGGCCCACCAGGGAAGGAGGGACTGGGAAACTGGTGTTGGAAACAGAATTTTTCCCTGGGGAGGCAAGAGACAGATGGAGAAGGAGAACAGTGTTCTGGGCCAGGGAACTTCATTAATTTGAAGTACAAAAATTTTATTAACAGCACCCTGGACTTGGGCTCAGAATGGTTCACTGAACCTCAGCCACTGTGCGTGTATGTGTGTGTACATGCATGCAGGCCCATGTGCTAGGGAAGTTGAAGAGAGGAAAGCAATCATATAGCTGTGACAGAGATAGGTAAAACTAAACTAGCAGTTAACAATAATTGCCCTAAGGACAATTCAGGAGTCACCTGAGACCCTGCAGGGGAAGTGAGCTGGACCTTCCAATCAACCAGAGACTTTGAGTTTGTTGTCATTCTGACTCATTATCCTTTGCTTTTGATCCTCTCAGGCTAAGTGCCCTGGCCAACACTTGTAGCTCCTCTCCCCCACTTATCCTACTACTGCATCCTTCATTAAGACAGGATTCCTGAGAATTCAAACAAGAGCAGGGCTAGAGATTGGCTTGTATCATTTAAGAATTACTGTATAATAAGACGGTAAGGAAAATGCTTAAATACAAGGGAATTTTTAAGTATTCCAGACATACAGACAAATGACTGAGAATTTTATTAAATTTTCTTTTTAAAGATTTGCTTTTATCATTTGACAGAGAAAAAGAGAAGAGAGACAGAAAGAGACAGACAAAGAAGGGCGAAGGCCCAGATCAGTCTCCATAGTTGTACATCATCAGTTTTCCAAATAGTTTCATTCCTACAGGTGTATGTGGGGTCCTGCAGGGCATGAATGGGGCCGGGTGCCTCCTGCATGGGAAGCCATACTAGGGCAGGAATCACACGGGTAGGGGCCAGGGCCCAATCCCCAGACCCCTTGGCCACAAACTGATTGGTTAACCCACTGAACCATCCTGGCGTCCCCTATTAATTTCTTTCCTATTTGTTCTTGTCTTAAGGGTCTCTTTTTAAATGATTAATCAGAAAACTGAAAAGCTAGACTGAAAACCACCACCCAAAATAATATAATATGAAATTGATTCTTCTTATGAAAAGATAATATGAAATATGAAGGTATCATTTGGTATTTTAAGCAGATAATTTCTTAGAACCAAAGAACAGAATGAAGGACATGTCTTTGACTTGTTATATAGGTGAGAAAATATTTTCAAAGGTTTTGGACTTGATATTTTATTAAAATGCACAGTGAAAATATTTTGGCTGTATGGTAATATTTTTCAATTCTAATTAATGAGCTATGTGCAGTCCTAATAAAAAGTGAAGTGGAGGTAAACAAACAACCAGTGGCTACAATTAACATCCCTTTCTACATGTGTTTGCATTACTTTTGTGCGTTTTTCATATTTTTATTGCCCAAAACTTACTAAATTCACAAAACAAAGTATCTATAGGTTATTATTATTTTTTATTTAAAGGTATCCCCTGTATATAAGGTGTCTAGTATTTTTGTTGTTTTTTTGTTTTTGTTTTTGTTTTTCCTTTGGAGAAGAGATTTAATGTAGATATTAAGTTCTTATAGAATTAAAAATCTTGGAAATACAATGCACAATAATGAAATCTCATTCCAAAAAGGTAAATGCTTGCATCTGAGAAGAATTAATGTTGTATTTTCTTTTCTTTTTTTTTTTTTTTTTTTTTATT
>PVKE010025487.1:0-23011 GCA_004027555.1 Craseonycteris thonglongyai | reverse complement strand
CCTAATTATGATTCCTTGGTTAGAGACATGCAAACTCAGTCTTCCCATTAATGTTAAGGCAACAAAGTAAATTCTAAATCTGTCTTTATCTGTAGCTACTTTGAATTCATAAATATTGTTAATAATTATCCATGTTCTTTTAATTCCCCTGGACATGAGTTTTTTGGCCCTTTAAATAATTATTGTTGTTGTTTTTTACGTAGGTAGAGAAGCTGTATATCTATATTTCCGTACGCGGTGTACTCAGCAAGCTATTGATAGATTAGCAAAAAGTAAGTCGTATTATTGTTTCATGATAAATTTTTCTGGCCCCCAAATGCGAAAGTGAAATATTGAAATCAAATTATCAGCCATACTGTGCATTTTTATAACAACTTTTTTATATTTACAAACAAATAGTACAACAACTTATACATTGCAGTTGATAAAAAAGTTAAAGTGTCGGAAAATCGAATTTTTTAGGTACCGCATGTACGGAATGCTGCTATCAAAAGTTGGGTCTGGAAATTTATTTTCTTCATGAGCCTATATGTCGAAAACTTAATAAGTGATTTAAAAAATAAAAAAGAGTTTTGAACATATATTTTACTTATCTACCTATACCTCACTGGAATGCACCTTATACTGAAACACAGGGTATAAACATAGTATGCATTTCACACCCCTTCTTCCCCCTTAGACTACGCCTATGAGAACAAGTCGATCGCGACACACTTTTAAGATAAAAAGTAGATCTTATATACAGAAAAGTTGGCCACCCCTGATATATAGTATGCTCCATCAATTATAGAAAGGGCAGTATTGTAATTGGGGATTTGTCTATTTTTCATTTTAGTTCAATAGTTTTGCCTCATTTATTTTAACATCTTGTTGTTAGGTACATAAACATTTAGGATTGTGTGTTTTAGGAAGATTGATTCTTTTGTTGTCATATTAATATCCTTTTCTATACCTGTCAAATTTCTTTGCTTGGAAGTTCATTTTGATAATAATATAGCCATTCCAACTTTCCTTTGGTTAGTAAATTTGCAATGTTTTTTTCCTGTCCTACTTTTAACTATCCATTTATATTTAAAGTGGATTTCTTAATATTTTGTTCCTTTCCCTCCATGTTTTCCTTATTTTTAACATTTCCATTTGACTTTTAAAAAACAATTTTATTAAGAGTTAATTCACATACCGTACAGTTCATTCATTTGAAGTGTATGATTCATTTACTTTCAGCATATCAATTATCACCTTAATCATGTTAATCAGTGTGCAATTATCACCTTAATCATGTTTTGAACATTTTCATTATCTCAGAAAGAAATCCTACAGGAATTAGCGGTCAGTCTCTGTTTCCTCTAAACATCTTCCTGCTGCCCCCAACTTGCTTTCTATCTTTATACATTCCCTAAATTTGGACATTTCATATAAACAGAATCATATAAAATATAGTCTTTGGTCCGGCGTTTTTCACTTAGCATTATTTTTTCAAACATGTTGTAACATCAGTATTTAATTCTCTTTTTTAATGTTGAAATTATTTTAATTCAGAAATAGAAAATATCTTGGAAGAAAAAAATGAGACAAAAAACACAAAATATATGGACAAACGTTTATTCCATGAGCTTCTCAAATTTTCACTTGTTCACCTATCCCAAAGATGAAAACCCTCCTCTAAAAAGGTATTTCGACCATCAACAATGATGTTATTAATAGGAGCATGGATCAATTTCACAAAAAGCCAATGAATCTCATTATAGCAAATCTTGTTGCTGTTGCCATGGCAGTCTTCTGGAATTATTTTCTGTCAGGTTTGATGCATCTTTTAACCAGCCAAAGTGAGTTCTTCACAAATTGTCAGCTTGGCTCAACAATGACCAGATTCATGATACTGCCCGCCAACACCTCGGACTCCGGGGACATGGAGCACAGGCATGGACCGATCCTCTCTGAACTTAATTATTTTTTGTTATTAAATAATATTCCATTGTATAACTGTGCATCTTGTTATCCCACTCATCAGTTGATGGGCATTCAGATTGTTTCTACCATTTTGTCTATTACAAATAATGCTACTGTAAAATTTTCATGTATAAGTTTTTGTGTGCAAATAGTTTTCAGTTTTCTTGGACATATATCTAAAAGTACAGGTCCTGAGTTATTTAATAACTCTGTATTTTAAAGAACTGCCAAATTGTTTTCAAAAGTGACCATACCTTTTTATTTCCCACCAGCAATAAGGGGTTACAACTTCTTTACATCCTTGCTACCATTTGTTATTACCCTTTTTTTTTTATATCATCCAAGCTGGTATGAGGTGGTATCTCATTGTTGTTTTGATTTGCATTTCCCTGATGGCTAATGATATTGAGCATCTATTTATGTGCTTATTGGCCATTTATGTATCTTCTTTAAATGCTTATTAACGTCTTTTGCATATTTATTTATTATTTATTTTAGATTTATTTTGTTGTTTTGAGAGAAGGTAAGAGCGAGAGAAACAGAGAGAAGGTGGGAGGGCCCAGAGTAGTTTCCATAGTTGTATATCGTTAGTTATGACATGGTTTCATTCCATGCAGATGGATGTGGGGCTGCGTGGGATGGGAACCAAATCAGGACTTCCCATGTGGGAGGCAAGAACCTTCGCCACCACGACCATCCGGGTTGTTACCAGTAGCACCGCAGTTCAGCATATGGGTTTGCACAGGACAGAACCAGGGCTGGGAATCAAATCCTAGACCTCCCATTTTCAAGGCAAGCGCTCAACATCTGAGCTATCCCAGCAGCCCCTCTTTTGCTTATTTTTAATTGAATTATTTGCCTTTTTATTACTGAGTTATGAGTTTTTTATATATTGTGGCTACACATCTCTTGTCATATATGATTTACAAATGTTTACTCCCATTCAGTAGAATTTTTACTTTCTTAATAATGTCCTTTGATGCACAAAAGTTTTTTGTTAAGATTTATTTTATTGTTTGAGAAAAGGTGAGACAGAGACAGAGAAAGACAGACAGACAGAGTAGGGGGAGGGCCCAGAGTGGTCTCCATAGTTGTACATCATTAGTTGTGTGTGGTTTCATTCTACACAGGTGGATATGGGGCCATGTAGGTCAGGAACAAAACTGGGGACCTCCTGCTGAGAAAGCGAGAATCTTTGCTGCCATCGTAGTGGTTACTAAGCTGTATCGCATTTCAGCATATGGGTTTGCACAGGCTGGGGCGGGGGTTTGATTTCTGGACCTCAGTGTTGCAAGGCAAGTGCTCAATCTGCTGAACTAACCTGGTATCCCCTAATTTTTTTTTTTTTCAATTGAGTTATGTTTTATTTTTAAAAGATTTTTATTAAAATATATCTAACGTACAATATATTTATTTCAGGTGTACACCATAGTTATTCAATATTTATATACCTAAAGAAGTGATCATCATTGTAAGTCCAATAACCTTTTGACACCTTACCATGCTATCACAATATTATTGATTATGTTCTATACTGTACATTGTATCTTCATGACTGACTTGTTTTATACCTGGGAATTTGAACCTGTTATTTTCCTTTACTCCCCTCACCTTTTCAGAATTTTTTAATTACAGTTGACAGTCAATATTATTTTCTGTTAATTTCAGATACACAGCATTGTGGTTAGACATTTATATAATTTAAGGAGTGATTCCCCCTGATTAGTCTAGTACCCACCTGGCACTATACATAGTTATTATATTATTATATTATATTATACCATATTATTGACTATTTCCTATGCATTACTTTACATCCCCATTACTATTTTGTAACTAACAATTTGAACTTCTTAATCCTTTCACCTTTGTCACCCTGCCTCCCAACCCCACTCCCATTTGTCACCATGATAAATCAAGTACCCATCTGACACCATACATAGTTATTACAGTATTATTAAGTATATTCCTTATGCTATACCCTGTATCCCTGTGACTGCTTTGTAAGAATTAATTCATACTTCTTAAGAAAGAGCCCCTTTTTGATCCACCCTCCAAACCTGCCTTTCTCCTGGCAGCCATCAAAATGTTCTTTGAATCTGTGAGTTTGTTTCTATTTTGTTTGTTTATTTTGTGTTTTAGATTTGACATATAAGCAAAATCACAATACGTCTGTCTTTTTCTGTGTAACATACTTCACTGGGCACAATACCCTCCAGGTTCATCCATTCCACTGCGGATTGTGAGAACCTGTTTCTTTCCATAAGCCAAGTAATATTGCATTGTATTTGTATATATGTACCACTTCCTCTTTATCCATTCATCGAATGGCTGCCTCACATCTTAGCCATTGTAAAAAATACTGCAATGAACAGATGAATGTACATGTCCCCTTAAAGTACAGTAGTGTTTTTGGTTTTTTCCTCTATTTTGTCTGGTGTAAGTATTGGTACCCCAGCTTTTTTGTTTGTTTTTATTTTCATGAAACACCTTTATTCCATTTCTTTATTTTTGGTCTGTTTCTGTCTTTGTATCTGAAGTGAGTCTCTTGTAGGCAGCATGGTAAGGATCTTATTTTCTTATTTGTTCAGCCACCCCATCTTTTGATTGGAGTATTTACTCCATTTATATTGAAATACTCCATTTATATTGAAAGTAATTGTTGATAAGTATGTAGTTATTGATATTTTGTTATTCATATTTTTGATCTCTTTTTTTTATTTTAAAGAAGTTTTTGTAAGATTTCTTATAATACATACAGGTTTAGTGGTAATTAAATTTTTTTACCTATTTTTTGTTGTTGTATTATCTGGGAAGCACTTTATCTGTTCTTTGATTCTAAATGCTGGCTTTGCTGGGTAGAGTAATCTTTGTTGTAGATCCATACTTTTTATCATGTTGAGTATTTTTTGCCAATCCTTCTGGCCTTTAAAGTTTCTGTTGTAAAATCAGCTGATAGTTTATGGGAACTGTGTTGTAGGTAACTAATTGCTTTTTCTTGATGCTTTTAAGATTCTTTTTTTGTCTTTAACCTTTGACATTTTAATTATGATGTGTCTTGGTATGGGCCTTTTGGGTTGATCTTGTTTGAGACTCTGCTTTCAGTGATTATGTCTATTTCCTTCTCCAGGTTAGGGAAGTTTTCCATCATTATTTCTTCAGCTAGGTTTTCAGTTGCTTCTTCTCTTCACCTTCTGGTACCCCTGTGATGCTAATGTTGGTAGGCTTGATCTTGTCCCAGAGGCCTCTTAAACTATCCTCATTGTTTTGGATGGTTTTGTTGTTGTTGTTCTATTTTGGGGTTTCTTCTACCTTATCTTCTAAATTGCTGATTTGAACCTCTGCTTTATCTAATCTATTGTTGATTCCCTCTAATGTGTTCTTCATTTCAGTTATTGTATTCTTTATTTCTGACTAGTCCTTTTTTATGTTTTCTATCTCTTTGTTCTTTCTTCCTGAGATTATTGAGCAACCTTATAACCAGTGTTTTGAACTCTGCTTCTGGTAAATTGCTGGTCTCCATTTCATTTAGGTTTTGTTTTTGTTTTTGTTTTCCTGGAGCTTAGTTTTGTTCTGTTCTTTATTTGGGAAATGTTTTCTTTGTCTCCCAATTTTGGCGCTTCCTGTGTATTTTTCTATGTATTAGGTAGGACTGCTATGCTTCCTGGTTTTAGTAAACTGGCCTTATGTAGTAGGTATCCTGTGTGGCTCAGTGGTACTGTTTCTCTGGTCACCTAAGGCAGGTGATCCAGGTGTGTTTCTTGTGTGGATTGTGTGTGCCTTACTGTTATAGTAGAGTCTTGTTTGCTATTTGCATGTCAGTAGGAAGGATTAACCCTCAGGATGATTGATTGTGAAGACTGGCTATGACTGTAGCAGAGGAGCTATTGTGTAGGGGATGACCCTATAGAACACAGTTTGCTTTAGCTCAACTCTGGTGTCTTTCCAGTCTGCCCTATGGGTATGTCATCCTTAGAGATGGAAGGGTGATGCTCTGGCTAAGTGTGACACTGGCTATTGGGTGTGTTAGGCCTGGGACTTCCTGGGAGGGGCCCTGCCTCATGCTAAGTTTAGCCACAGACTTTGCCCTACCTGGAGCCACCTGGCATGAGCCACAAAGCAATCCACAGATGACCTGACTTGCACTGGGTTTGTAGGTTCCTCCAGTGGCCACACCATGAACTGAGGCCGGCTGCTACTAGTGCTGCACTGGAGCTGCTCAGCAAGAGGTATGGGACACATGGATGGCAGATGCTGTTTATTTGGGTTTTGTGAACCTTTGAGAGATTTTGGGAAAGTCTGTAGCATAAACCAAGACAAGCTGTTGGTATGGAAAAGTTACTGGAAGCAGCTTGTTTGTACAGAAAAATCACTGGAAACAGCTTGGGTGAGTCTGCAAGTTGGAGTGGGCGGGGTTTCAGGGAATTACTAGGGCAGAGCAAAGGAATGGTGTTAATCAGGTTGATGACGTCTCATATATGGCAGCCACCTGTGTCTGCATACTGGGAGAGAGGAGTGCTCAACAAAGCAACAATGGCTTCCACCAGCTCCTCCATACAGGAGAAAGCTACCCTTCCAGCCCTTGCCCTGAAGCCAGACAATTCTATTCCTACCTGTATGTCCCTGGTACATTTCCAGGTGCTACCCAAGTTCTGAAACTCAGAGCAAGTAAGTCAGTCAGTAAGTTCTCGTGTGGGCCCTTTAAGAGGTGTGCCTAGGACTGTAGACACCCTCTGGCTCACTCAGCCACAATCTCCACTGGTTTTCACATCCAGATGTTATGGGGACTTTTCTTCCCTGTGTTGGATCCCTGGGTTGGGGAGCCTCATGTGGGGCTGAGACTCCTCACTCTTCTGGGAGTGGAGTGGAACCTCTGCAGCCAAGATATATCTCCCAATTTTTGGTGACACGTGGATATGAAATTATTTTGTTCTGCATCTCTTCTCCTCTTACCAATTCTGAAGTGGCTTCTTCTGTATATCCTTAGTTGTAGGGCTTTAATTCAGCTAGGCTATAGGCAGTTCTCAATGAATGTTATTCTGTAGTTTTGTTGTAATTTAGATGTGGTTGTTAGAAGAGGTAAGCACAGCTTTTAACCTCTCTGCCATCTTGACTAAACATCCAAATTAAAGTATAATTGACATATAACATATTAGTTTCAGATGTATAATTCAATGATATTTGTATACATCATGAAATGATCACCACAGTAAGTCCAGTTAACATCTGTCATCATACATAGTTACAAAATATTTTTTTGTGATAAGAGCTTTTAAAATTTACTCTCTTGACGGACAAATAGGATTGTGGGGGTGTGGGTCAAGATGCAGAACGACTCTGAATGGGTTGGAGGCCTGGAACGGACAGAGGCAGAGGGACAGGTGGAGAGAATGTGGGGTGGATGGAAAAAGTGAGCACGTCTGACTGTGGCCAGAATCACCGGTGGGAGTGTGGGGGGAGCAGCCGTGGCGTGGTGAGGGCGGCCAGAGCGCAGTGCAGGAAGCCAGAGCAAGGCACCAGCAGCAGCCAGAGATCGGTATAAGTGACCGGAATGAAGATCCAGCTGCCAGGCGCTTGAGTCGGGATGCTGGAGCTGGGGGCCCTCAGAGCTTGAGGCCAGCAACTGGAGCCGGAGTGCCAACACCGGGAGTGTGTTGATGGCTGAGGTGCAGAGTGGCCCTCAGTGAGGTGGGGCCCCGACCAGAGCACTGTGTGGCCTTGGACATGAAGCCTGGCTACTTCCCCTTGCTGTCTCCCAAGGCTCGCCCCACAGGCCTCGCCCATGGCCTGCCTTTTGTGGGCTGCTGCCAGGAAGCCACCATTACCCTGTGACACAATCAGACCTGCCCCTTTCCCAACAAATCCCACCCCCACTCTTCCCACTGAAGCCATCAGAGGGAAGCTGCCATTACCCTGTGATGCAGACAGACCTGAGCTTTTCCTAACAAGCCTGGCCCTCACCTCACCCGCTGAAGCCAGCAGAGGGATCTAGGTGTGGCAGCTTTTACAGCAGTGGGACCTTGGAGGCATAGAATACCATTGCCTACCATATCTTCCCAAAGAGGAGGCATACAGAGACCAGGGCAACTGAGTCAAAGAGAAGCCCACCTTCTAGGAAGTCTCCCACTATGAGAAAACCAAATAAACAAGAGAAAATATAAGACACTAACACCAGTTAGGAAGTAAAAGATACCTTCACATCTACCAGAGGAAAAGTTATCATGTCCAAGAAATGAAACACTCCAACAGTGATGAATACCCCTTTGAACAAAGGAGCTCAGAAAGAAAGAGAAAAATCTCCAGAAAAGGAACTTGAAGATATGGAATTATGTGAGCTAAATGACAGAATTGAAGGCTGCAATTATAAAAACAAACAAATAAAAATCTGGCAGAATATACAGAAGGAGCTAAGTGATCTCAGAATGGAAATGGAATCTATGAAAAACATGCAAATAGAAATTCTGGAGATAACACAAGAAAAGAAATGAAAAGTGAAATAGCTAGCATAGGAAGCAGAGCTGACCAGATGGAGGAAAGAATTAGTGAAATCAAGGACAAAAATTTGGAAATGTCACAGAAGGAAGAAGAGAGAGACCTAAAAGCTAAAAGAAATGAAAGATATCTACAAGAATGTTGTAGATGGCAGATTTCTTTATTTTTATGGCCGGATTATATTCATTTATACATGTATACCACCTTTATCCATTTATCTATCAGTAGACATTTAGACTGTTGCAGTTTCTTGGCTTTTATAAATAATGCTACAATGAACATGGGAGTATATATTTCGTTTTGAATTAGTTTTCATTTACTTTGGATATATACTCAGAAGTGAAATTGGTGGATCATATGGTAGTTCTAATTTTAATTTTCTGAGGAGTCTCTGTACTGTTTTCCATAGCAGCTGTACCAATTTTCATTTTCACCAACAGTGCATAAGGGTTCCCTTTCCTTTATATTCTTACCAGCACTTGTTTTTCTAGTCTCTGATAATAGCTTTCTGAAGGGATAGCTCACTGTGGTTTTGATTTGCATTTCCCTGAGGATTAGTAGTGTTGAGCATCTTTTCATAAACCTTTTGACCATCTGCATGTCTTTTTGGAAAAATGTCTCTTCGGATCCTCTGCCAATTGTGTAATCAGATTCTTTGTTTTTGCTATTGAGTTGTGTAAATCTTTTATATATAAAAATTTTGGATATTAACCCTTGGCAAATATATGATTTGCAAGTATTTTCCTCATTTAATAGGTTGCATTTTTATTTTGTTGATAGTTTGCTTTGCAGAAGGTTTTCAGTTTGATTTAGTCCCATTTGTTTAGGTTTGATTTTGTTGCCTTTACTTTTTTTTTTTTAATTCACCTTTATATATTTTTAAAACTTATTTTTAACTATAGTTGACATATAATATTATATTAGTTTCAGGTATATAATACAGTGATTCAATGTTTTTTTAAATTTTTTTAATTTTATTAAATGTATTGGGGTGACATTGATTGGTAACAATTAGTTTCTGGATGAACAAATCCACATTACATCACCCATGCATCGCATTATGTGCTCACCACCCAGAATCAGCTTCCCTTACATCACCCTATATCTGGTGTCCACTCCCACCTGCCCCCACCACCAACTCTCCCTCCCCCCTCCTTCCCCCTCCCCAGGTAACCACCAAACTATTGAGTGTGTCCATAATGCTGGTGCCCACGACCACCTCCTCTCCCACTCTTCCTCCCCTCTCCTCCCCTTCCCTCAGGCAACCACCCAGCTATTGAGTGTGTCCATAGGTCTCTGTGTCTTTCTTGCTTTCAGTTTTATATTCCACCTATAAGTGAGGTCATATGTTTCCTGATTCTTTCAGTCTGGCTTATTTTGCTTAATAAGATGGTCTCTAGGTCCATCCATGTTGCCACAAATGACTGTATTTCATCACTTCTTATCGCTGAGTAGTATTCCATTGTGTAAATGTACCACATCTTCTTTATCCAGTCATCTATCGAAGGGTATTTTGGTTGTTTCCATGTTCTGGCCACTGTGAACAGTACTGCGATGAACATGCGGGTACAAACATCTTTAAAGATTAAGGTTTTCAGGTTTTTTGGGTAGATGCCCAGTAGAGGGATGGCTGGGTCATATGGTAATTCCATTCCTAATTTTTTGAGGAATCTCCACACAGCCTTCCATAGTGGTTGTACCAGTTTACATTCCCACCAGCAGTGTATGAGGGTTCCTTTTACTCCACAGCCTCTCCAGCACTAGTTATTCCTTGTCTTGATGATAGTCATTCTAACAGGTGTGAAGTGGTATCACATTGCGGTTTTAATTTGCATCTCCCTAATCGCTAGTGAAGTTGAGCATTTTTTTCATATATCTGTTGGCCATATGTATGTCTTCATGAGAGAAGTGTCTGTTGAGGTCATCTGCCCATTTTTTAATTGGATTGCTTGTTTTTTTCTTGTTGAGTTGTACAAGTTTCTTATATATTTTTGATATTAGCCCCTTATCAGAGGCATTGTTTGCAAATATGTTCTCCCAGTTGGTTGGTTGCCTCTTTGCTTTGTTGATGGTTTCCTTTGCAGTGCAGAAGCTTTGTAGCTTGATAAAGTCCCATTTGTTTATTTGTGCTTTTACTTCCCTTGCCAATGAGGTCAGATTCATAAAGTCCTCCCTGAATCCCAGGTCTATAGGTTTAGTGCCAATGTTTTGTTCTATGCAATTTATTGTTTCCTTTCTTATTTGGAGGTCTTTAATCCATTTTGAGTTAATTTTGGTATATGGTGAGAGATTGCAGTTCACATTCAGCCTTTAGCGTGTGGTTTTCCAATTTTCCCAGCACCATTTACTGAAGAGGCTTTCTTTTCCCCACTGTATATTTTTCACTTCTTTATCAAAAATAATCTGTCCATATATTTGTGGGTTTATTTCTGGGTTTCAATTCTGTTCCATTGGTCTGTGTGCCTGTGTTTCTGCCAGTACCAAGCTGTTTTGACTACTGAGGCTTTGTAGTACAGATAAAAGTCAGGCAGTGAGATGCCCCCAGCTTTATCCTTTTTTCTTAGGATAGCTTTTGCGATTCGTGGTCTTTTGTGGTTCCATGCAAATTTGATGATTCTTAAAATCTATTTCTTGAAAGAATGACTGTGGGATTTTGATGGGAATGGCACTGTGTCTGTATATTGCTTTGGGGAGTATGGCCATTTTAACTATGTTGATCCTTCCAATCCATGAACATGGAATGTCTTTCCATTTCTTTGTGTCCTCTTTAATTTCTTTTAAGAGTGTCTTATCGATTTCATTGTATAAGTCCTTCACGTTCTTTGTTAGATTTATTCCTAGGTATTTCATTATTTTTTTGCAATGGCAAAGGGAATGGATCTTCTCATCTCTCTTTGTGAAGTTTCATTGTTGGCATACAAAAATGCAGTTGATTTTGGGACATTGATTTTGTAGCCTGCGACTTTACTGTATTTGTCTATTATTTGTAATAGATTTCTGATAGAGTCTTTAGAGTTTTCTATTTAAAGGATCATGTCATCTGCAAAGAGTGACAGTTTAACTTCTTCTCTCCCAATTCTAACTTTTATTCCTTTCTCTTGTCTGATTGCTCTGGCTAGAAATCCCAGCACTATGTTGAACAGCAGTGGTGACAGGGGGCATCCCTGTCTTGTTCCTGATTTTAGGGAAATAGGCTTCAGCTTTTCCCCATTCAGTATATTTGCTGAGGGTTTGTCATATATGGCCTTTATTATGTTGAGGTACTTACCTTCAATCCCATTCTATTCAGAGTTTTTATCATAAAAGGGTGTTGTATCTTGTCGAATGCTTTTTCTGCATCAATAGAGATAACCATGTGGTTTTTATCCTTTGTTTGGTTTATGTTCTGGATTACATTGATTGATTTGCATATGTTGAACCATCCTTGTGCCCCTGGGATGAATCCCACTTTGTCATGGTGAATAATCTTTTTAATGCATTGTTGTATTCTGTTAGCTAAAATTTTATTTAAGATTTTTTCATCAGTGTTCATCAGTGAGATTGGCCTATAGTTTTCCTTTTTGGTATCGTCTTTCCCAGGTTTTGTTATTAGGGAGATATTGGCTTGATAGGAATAGTAGGGTCGTACTGCCTCCTCTTGAATTTTCTGGAGTAGTTTGAGGAGGATGGGCGTTAGTTCTTCCTTGAATGACTGGTAGAAATTATTGGTAAACCCATGTGGTACAGGCCTTTTGCCTTTGGGCAATTTTTGGATAATTGTTTCAAGTTCTGTACTGTTGATTGGTCTATTGAGATTATCCAAATCTTCTTGGTTCAGTTTAGGTAAACTATATGTTTCTAGAAATTTGTCCATTTCCTCTAGATTGTCAAATTTGTTGGCATAGAATCTTTTATAATAATCTCTAATGATTGCTTGTATTTCTGCAGTATCAGTTGTGATCTGTCTCCTATTATCCCGTATTCTGGAACTTTGAGATTGTTCTCTTTGTCCTTTGGTGAGCCTAGCCAATGGTTTGTCAATTTTATTGATTTTTTTCAAAGAACCAGCTCTTTGTGGTGTTAATTTTATCTATTTTTTTTCCGTTCTGAATATCATTAAGTTCTGCTTTAATTTTTATTAATTCTTTTCTTCTGCTGGCTTTGGGGTACCTTTGTTATTAATTTTCTAGCTCTATGAGATGAGATGTGAGGGTGTTTCCTTGTAGTTTTCTTGGTTCTTGAGATAGGCCTGTAATGATATAAATATCCCTCTTAATAAACTGCTTTCGCTGTGTCCCAGAAATTTTGGTACGTCATGTTTTCATTGTCATTTGTTTGTACAATTTTTTTATGCTCTTGTTTTATTTCCTCTTTGATCCAGTCACTTTTTAGTAGCATGTTGTTCATTCTCCATGTATATGTGGTTCTCTCTGCACTTTATCTTTTGCAATTGATCTCTAGTTTCAACGCTTCGTGGTCTGAGAATACACTTGGCATGATTTGGATGCCCTTAAATTTGGTGAGGTTGGATTTAAGTCCCAGGATGTGGTCTGTCCCTGAAAATGTTTCATGTGCACTAGAGTAAAATGTATAGCCCTTTGTTGCAGGATGGAATGAACTGTAAATGTCAATTATGTTTATTTTCTGTAATGTATCATTTAAAGCTGAAATTTCCTTATTTATCTTCTGCTTTGATGATCTGTCCAATGTTGTCAGGGGGGTGTTTATATCCCCTACTATAATTGTATTTTTGTCAAATTCTCCTATTAGATCTGTTAGTAGTTGCTTTATAAATTTTGGTGCTTCCTGATTGGGGGCATATATATTGATGAGTGTCATGGTTTCTTGGTGTATTGTCCCTTTTATGAAAAAGAAATTTCTGTATGTCTTACTATTTTTTTATACTGATGTCTATTTCATGAGAAATGAGTATGGCCACAACAGCTTTTCTCTGACTGCCATTTGCCTAGAGTATTGTTTTTCATCCTTTTGCCCTGAGTCTATGTTTGTCTCTGTGGCTGAGGTGTGTCTCTTGTAGGCAGCATATGGTTGGATTTTGTTTTTTGTATCCAGTCTGCTACCCTGTTCCTCTTTATCAGTGAATTCAGTCCATTTACATTCAGGGTGATGATTGATATATGAGGGTATCCTGTATCCCTTTCTTCTTTCCTTTTTATTTTTTTGGTGTCCCAACTTTTTTCTATTTATTTTGATTTCTTGATTGAGGCTGAATAGCCTCTTTCAGTATTTTTTGGAGTGCTGGTTTTGAGCTGGAGAATTCCCTCAGCTTCTGTATATCTGAAAAGGCCTTAATTCCTCCTTCATATCTAAAGGTTAATTTTGCTGATTAGTTCATTCTTGGTTGAAAATTTCTCTCTTTTAATATTTCGAAGATTGGGCTCTGCTCCCTCCTGGCTTGCAGAGTTTCTGTTGAGAAGTCTGGTGACAGCCTGATAGGTATTCCTTTCAAAGTTATATTTTGTTTTTCCTTGGCAGCCTTGAGGATTCTTTCTTTGTCTTTGGTTTTTGTCATCTTCAGAACAATGTGTCTTGGAGAAGATCTGCTAGGGTCTAGGAAGCTAGGGCTCCTGTTTTACTCTTGAATTTGGGGTTCTAGTTCTTTCTAAAGGTTAAGAAAATTCTCATCCACTATTTGTTTTAGTAGACTCTGAGAAGATTTCATCTCGCTTCCTTCTGATACCCCTACTATTCCAATATTGTTTCTTCTGGTGGAGTCAGAGAGTTCTTGTAGGGCTCTTTCATTTCTCTTGATTCTCATTTCCCTTTCTTCTTTCCTCTGTAAAATTTCCATTTTTCTACCTTCCATCTCACTAATTTTTTCCTCTAGCTGGTCAGCCCTATTTCCTATGCTGGTCAATTCTTTTTTCAGCTCTTTCATTATGCCTTTCATTTCAAGGAGTTTCTTTTGGTTTTGCTCTAACTTCTCAATTTTGTTGGTAAAGTACTCATTTTGCTCAGAAAATTTCTTGTTGAGGTCATTTCACTGTGTCTGGGTACCGTACTTTGCCAGCATTGAGTGAGCTCTCTGAGTGTCTTGAGTATTGTAGCCCTGAATTCTGTTTCACTTAGATTTGATTCCAAGTGTGGAAACTCCTTTTCTAAAGAATGCTCCAGAGCTTCTGGAGGGTCTTTGGGTTCTGAGGTGTGCATTTTGTTTTATGTCGTTCTTTTTGCTTTACTCTCAGGGTGTGTTTTCCCTCAGTGGTTTTTTGTATCAGATGGGCTTCTCTTTATTTTTTCTTATGGGCTCAGTTTTGGGAGGAGGAGATTTTGGGAGAGGGCTGGGGGAAGCTGTCAGTTTATGTGTCCTGGGGTTGCTCTTGCTATCTTAGCTGTTAGAAGGCAAGGTAGTAAAGGCTTGGGCCGGTGGCCGTGGAGTGTGAGTAGGAGCTAGGGTGGTTCTGAGACACACTAGCAGATCCCTCTGTCAAGCTGGGGGGCTGGTGTTTCAGTGTGGGTGGGGCACTGGAGCTCCAGTTTTCCTCCCCTCTGCTCGGCTGCTTTTGCTTTAATTGTATCTGTGAGCTGGTGGGGCTTCTCAGAGGCTCAGGCTGCAGCTCAGCCCTCTACCGCAGCTCTGCCATCATCTCTGCAGGGTCTCAAAGTCCTCTGGATTCACTCTAAGCACGTCTAATGTAGCTGAGCTTGCTGCTTCCGTGTCCACTCGAGCCATTGCCCTCACTCTGAGAGCCCTGTCTTCAAACGGTGCTCCCTCACAGTTAGCTCTAGGAACTCATATGTGTCTCCTCTGTAAATCACGTGTGCCGAGCTGCTGTGGGCTTGTGCCCTGCTCTGTCCTTGCCCGCCCAGGAAGTGCAGCCGCCCTGCTCCACAGTCCTTGTTGGACCTCAGGCTTTGTGATCTGATTGGGGCACCGTTTGCCACCCCTTGAGTTTGGATGTTAAATTGTCCACAGTCTTGTGGGACTTCCACTCTCCTTAGGTCTCGGCTTCCAGTGCACCCTTGATCTAGCTCCATTTTGACCGTAGTCCCCCCAATCCCCCTTTGTTTTTGCCAGCCCCAGGCTGCATTCCATGTCCCTTTCCCTGAACTACTCATTCCCCTTCTCTCTCCCACTCTCCCCTTTTTCCTCTATCCTTTGGGTGTTATTCTGTGTTGTGTGGTTCTCTCAGTTGAGGGTGCTTCTCAGGGTTTCCCCTGTGGATTCCCCTTTGTTCATAAGTGCCTTTCCAAGTAGGTATCGGGGTTCTCCTCTCATGCCGCCATCTTTTCTCTCCTCCTGTTGCCTTTACTTTTGATGTCAAGTCCAAAAACTCATTGTGAAGACTAATGTTAATGATCTTACAACCTATGTTTTCTTTTAGATATTTTATGGTTTCAGGTCTTTTGTTCAAATCTTCAGTCTATTTTGAGTTTACTTTTTTGTATGGTGTGTGATTGTGATCCAGTTTTATTCCTTTGCATGTGGCTTTCGAGTTTTTCACAATCATTTATTGAAGAGACAGTCTTTTTTTATTGTATATTCTTGGTCCTTTTTTTTTTACCAGAAATTAATTGACCATATATGTGTGAGTTTACCTCTAAGCTCTCTGTCCTCTTCCATTGATCTGTGTGTCTGTTTTTAATCCCAATATCATACTGTTCAGTACTATAGCTTGATAATATAGTTAAAATCAGGGAGCATCATTCCTTCACCTTTGTTCTTTTTTTCTCAAGACTGCTTTGGCTATTTGGATTCTTTTGTAGTTCCATTCAGATTTTAGGATTGTTTATCCTTGATGTGAAAAATGCCATTGAGATTTTGATAGGGATTGTATTAACTCTGTTTATTGCTTTGGGTAGTATGGACATTGTAACAATACTATACAGACATAACATTCCAGTTTAAAGTAACAGAATGCACTTTTTTTTTTTAAGTACAAATGGAACATCCTCCAGTGTAGGTATTATGTTAGGCACAAAAAAAGTTTTAAAATTTAAGAAGATTGAAATTATACCTGGCATCTCTTCCAACCACTGTGGTAGGAAACTAGAAATCAATTACAAGTAGAAAACTGGAGAATTCACTAATTTGAGGATAATAACATGCTAATGAACAACCAGTAGGTCAAAGAAGAATTCAAGAGAGAAATAAAAAATTTTTTGAGACAAATGAAAATGAAAATACAACATAACGAAACTAATGTGATGCAACTACAACCATTATAAGAGGGAAGTTTGAAGCAATAAATGCTTACATCAAGAAACATGAACAAAAATTTTTTTAAGGTTTTTTGAGAAGCTGGTATGGCTCAGCAGGTTAAGCACTCGCTTTGTAGCCCGAGAGACCAAGGATTGAATCCCGGCCCTGGCCCATGCAGACCCATATGCTGAATTGGAGTGTGCTTTCCTCGCAGGAGTCCCTCAGTTTAGTTCTTGCCCCGTGGTTCAGCCCCTGGCTCGAGGGGACATGCCTCTCATGTGGGAGGCTCCCAGCCCAGTTCCCCCCGGCGCAGCTCCCATCCACCTGTGTGTAATGAAACTGTGTCAAAAGCTGATGATGTACAACTGTAGAGACTGCTCTGGGCCATTTCCTTCTCTCTGTCTCTCTCTGTCTCTGTCTTCCTCTGTTTCTGTTAAAAACAATAAAATAAATTAAAGATTTATTTTATTGTTTGACAGACAGAGAGAAGGGGGAGAGCCTAGAGCAGTCTCCACAGCTGTACATCATCAGTTTCAGCATAGTTTCATTCCACATAGGTGGATGTGGGTCCACGCAGGGCAGGAACTTAACCAGGGGCCTCCTGCATAGGAAGCATGCCCCTGTGAACCAGGGTCTTCCCAAATGGGAGGCATGTCTTGTGTGGGAACCAAACTTGGGGCCTCCCACCTGGGAAGAACTCCCCGGTTCAGCGTATGGATCCACATGGGATTGGGACTCAGTCGCTGAATCTCATGACAGCAAAATGGGCACTTAACCTACTAAGCCATCTCAGCATCTCTGCAAGGAAAAATTTTAACAACCTAACTTTACACCTCAAGGAACTAGAAAGAGAACAAAGCACAAACAGAACAAACAAAACAGTGCAGAAATAAATGAAATAGTAACTAAAAACGGACAAACCTGTAGCTAGACTCATGAAGAAAGAAAGAAGAGTTCTCAAAATTAGGAAAGAAAGAGGAGATTTTTACAATTGACACCACAGAAATACAAAGAATCTTAAGAGAGTACTGTGAACAACTGTACACCAAAAAAATTGATAAGCTAGAAGAAATGGACGACTCCCTAGAAGCATACAACCTACGAAGACTGAATCATTAAGAAGTAGAAAATCTGGGGAAGCTGGGATAGCTCAGCGGGTTAAGCTCTTGCTTTGCAGCCCTGGAACCCGAGGATAGAATCCCAGGCCCAGCCCATGCAGACCCATATGCTGAGCTGGGGTGTGCTCCCAGTTAGGTTCTTGCTGGGGCCTATGTGGGAGGCTCCTGGCCCAGTTCCTGTCGTGCACAGCCCTGTGCCCACCTGTGGAGTGAAACTATATGAAAAATATGCTGTTAACTATGGAGACTGCTCTGGGCCCTCCCCATTCTTTCTGTCTCTTTCTGTCTGTCTCTCTTTCTGTCAAAAAACCAAAACAAAAACAAAACAATAAAAATAAATCTTTAAAAAGAAAGAAATAGAAAATCTGAACAGACCAAACTACTAGTAAGGACATTGCATTAGTAATCAAAAATCTCTCAACAAATAAAATGATCGGACACCTTCATTTTGGTGAATTCTACCAAACATTCAAAGAAGAATTAATACCAACCCATCTCAATTGTTCTAGTGAATAGAAGAGGAGGAAACACTGCCAAACTCATTTTATGAGGCCAGCATTATCTTATGCCAAAACCAGACATGGACACCATAAGAAAATTACTGACCAATATTTCTTATTAACACACATGCAAAAATTCTCAATAAAATGTTAGCAACCAAATTCAACAATACATTGAAAAGATCATATACTATAATCAAGTGGAGTTTATTACGAGGATGCAAAGATAGTTCATCTGCAAATAAATCAATATATATTACCTTAACAATGAAGGTAAAAAACATATGATCATCTTGATGCAGAAAAAGCAGTGAACAAACTTCAATATCCATTTACAATAAAAAACTCAACAAAGTGGATGTGTAGAGGAAAAACTACCTCACCATAATAAATGCCATTTATGACAAGTCCACAGCTCATCTTATCTTCAACAGTAAAAAGCTGAAACTTAGGAACAAAATCAGGAATAAGAAAAGGATGCCTACTCTTACCTTTTTTGTTCAGTATAGTATGGAGGCCAGAGTAATTAGGCAAGAAAAAGAAATAAAAGGCATCCAAATCGGAAAGGAAGAAGTAAAGTGCTAGTATTTACTGATGACATTTTTAAAAGCTTTAAGGAAGTAGATAAATTTCAAGTACTATTTTGCATCTATAAAAGTGTTACCTAGAAATGCTTTATAATTAATCTAAAGTGACATAAATAAATATTTAACTGGTTGAAATCTAGGTGTTTTGAATTTTAGGCTTTTCACCCATACATTTAGCTATACTCTCTCATTTTATCAAATAAATCATAGGCAATTAATAAAAATTAATATTTGATTTTATTTTCCACTTCTAGTGTTAAATGCTTACAAAAGACAGTGAAGGATTCATACCACATAATGTGTAAAGCATGTGCCAGTGAACTTAAAGTCTGTGCAAAATGTGGGAAGAACGAAGAAATTGTTACTCCGTGAGTATTTTTATATTTGGATTTTACTCTTTTAGTAATTGATACGTTATTTTTTTCTAAAAGAAACATTAAGTACCTCTGAAAGTCTTAACTTGTAGTATATTACACTAATGTAGACTTTCTCTACCTAGCAGGAAAAAAGTCTCAATTATTTGAGGTTTTTTTTTTCTATTTTCTATGTCTTATAAATTTTTCTATTATTAGAAGTGAAACTTCATATTTTTAGGAAATTAAAATGTTTATCCATGAGGTTCACATTAATTTCTGATTACAAAATACTTATTACTGTTTTTCTTTAATAGACAGCATGTATTCAGTTCTTTGAGCTTGCTTTATTGACAGAATTATTATAATTGGTTGGATCTTAAATTAGTCTTTATCTTTTTTTGTGTACTTACTTCATTAGTCTTCTGTTAATGAGGTAATATAGTGTGAGGTCCTTTTTAGTCTTTATAATTAAATAATGAAAGCCTTTGGGAAGCCAGGATGGCTTAGAGGGTTAGACGCTCACTTTGCATCCCTGGGAACCAAGGATCAAATTCCGGTCCCAGCCCATGTTGACCCATATGCTCAACTAGGGTGTGCTTCCCATGAAGGAGGCCCCCAGTTTGGTTCTCGAGCCCCGGTTTGGCCCCTGGTTTGAGGGGACATGCCTCTTATGCAGGAGGCCCCCAGCCCAGTTTCTCCCCTGAGTGGCCCCTGCCCACCTGTGTGGAATGAAACCATGTGGAAAACTGATGATATATAACTATGGAAACTTCTCTGGGCCCTCCCCCTTCTCTCTGTCTCTCTCTGTCTTTGTCAAAAACAATAAAATTAAAAAAAAATAATGAAAGTCTGAGAAAGTTTTTTCTTCCATCTTTAGATTTAATAAAGAACCAGAAAAGACAGAAACTACTGAAAATAATGAATGTTCCAAGTGTAGAAGAAACTGCAGAAGAAATGAAGAAAAAAGTGATGAAAATTTAGATTTTGATATTGCTTTAGATGACTCAGAAGAAGATGATAACTAAGTAGACTAACCAAACTGTATTAAAAGAGAACATGAAGTTCTGAACAACTTTTGACTCTTACAAAGTCACACTTTCACAAAAAAATTCTGTAAAATTCTAATGAGGAAATCAGAAATGGCAACATTTGTACATGGGCAATATAAATTGTGTATATTTGAATAATTATAAGACTTTTTATCTAGAGTTTTCTTACAATGATTTTTTAAGTAGCATGTGTTAAAATATCTGCTAAAATGAGTATTGAGTTATATCGCAGTTCATGAAAATTATTTAGAAGAATATTCTGCCTAATATCGAAGTAAACAAGATTCAGCATTGGTGGTTGTGTAAGAACTATCTCATGGACAAATCAGATGGCATTATTTTATTACTATCTTCAAAAGTTGGTCCTCAGATATACCTTTTGATGAATTGATCTCAAGCAAATGGCCCACATAAAAAAAAAGCCCCCTTATTTATGTTTGTTATAAAGCAAAAAGTTTATTTTAAAAATATTTAACAAGTATATAGCAATTTTTCTTTGAAAGTATATGTTTATACTTCATTTTTTAAACTTTTTTTGTGAAATATACATATGGAAAAATGCATAAAATATACATGTATATGTAGTTTAATAAATAATTATAAAGAAAAGCCATGCATACATTTATCACACAGATGAAGAAACTACTAAACAATATAAATTAGATTTATTTTTAGTTTTGAACCATTTATCTCTGTATTTTGAAAAAATCTCAAATGTAAAGAAAATTAGTGCAATGAACTTTAATATTCTTCACCTAGATTCACATTTGATAACATATTGCCACATTTTCTTTGTATCTGAGTAGATGGACATGGATGTATATATTTTTGTGCTGAAGCATTTGAAAATAAATGTCAGACATTGGTTCTGAACTTTTTATGAACAAATTTATACTATTTATCTTATTTTGTAGCTCTTTATTTCATCATGGAATATGTGAGCTTGAGCCATGTTGTTGCAAGAGCTCTGATTTGTTCTTTTTACATGACTGTGTTTTATTCTACTGTATTTACATACCACAATTTATCAATAATATTGAGGGACATTTGAGTTACTTTAAATTTTTTTCTATTAAAAACAATACTCTGTGAGCATTGTTATATGTGTTTTTTGGTACACATGCATTATTTCTTGGTCCACATTTTTGTATATGTATGTACAGCAGTGGCAGAAGGCATCAGGTATATGCTTGTTCAGTATAACTATATACTGTCAAACTGTCTTTCCAGAGGGATTGTTATCTCCTTTCCCCACAGCAGTGTATTAGAATTCCAGTGCTCTGCATTCTTTCTAACACTTGGTATCGGGCTTTTCAATTTCTTTCACTTTGATATGTGTGCGATGTATGCCTTTGCCTCATTAATTTGTATTTCCCTAATTATTAATAAGCTTAGAGCCCCTTTTAGTGTTTATTGACTACTTGATTATTGGATAATAGGTGATATTAAGGAATTGTTGTGGTGAAGTATAATAATGTTATTTAAGAAATGCACTCTTAAATATTTAAGTGTATAATGCTAATTTACTTTAAAATATGTCAACATAAAAAGTAAAGGCAGATAACATTACAGTGGAATAAATATGTTACCTAGGAATAAATTTTAAAAATACTCAAGAACTCTGTCGACAAAAATATAAAATCTTATCAAGACATTAAATAAAATGGAGACATATATGGAGAAAGATAAAAATAAGTGGAGAGAAATAACTTGTTCATTATGTGGAAGTCTGAAATTCGAAACTTTTAGTCTTAAAGAAAGTTTCTTTCCCAATTTGTGTGACTTACCTTTTTGCATATAAATGTATTTTCTAGACTATGTAACTTTTGTGCGTAAAGAGATAAATAAATAAATGATTAGACCTAGCCTAAGTTCTTTCCTATCTGAGTGAATTATAATTCCTCAGATTATTTCTCCAGGAGAGAAATTTAACATATACTAGTATCTGAATTTCATTCATTAGTGCTAAGAAAGGTTGTTTTCTATTCTTTTGAACAGACTTAAATTTAGTTGTTATATTTAGTTCTGTTTTATTTCTTTAGGAATTATCCTTTCTAATCTAAAAAAAAATTTGTATTGGAACTCAGCATAGATCTGAATCCTGGTTTAGTCACTTACTAGCTGTGTGACTTGGTACAAATTAGTCTTTCTGTGCCTTGGTTTCCATAAAATTGATAGAAGTAATATATAAAATACTTAGAACTTATATGAACACTATACAATTGGTATTATTATTGTTACTATGTGATTTTATATATTTATGTGCGTGTGTATATATTCATTAGTAATGAAGACATCAATTTGGTTATTTGCCTATATTCTGCAAAAGAAGTTTTATATATACAGTGTTCCCTCGCCACTTCACGCTTCATGTTTGGCGGCTTCAGTGCTTCGCGGGTTTTCCCAAAATATTCGTCAAAAAATAAAAATGAAAAAATACAACCATGTCGGCAGCCACATGGCGGGAAGGAGCGTTGTTTCATGTGGATGCGCGAGAGAGAAGGATCCCTGCATGTCAAACAAAGAGATGAGCTGACTCAGAGTCCATCCCACGGGCTCTCATAAAGGCGCGTGATGGGTTTCCGGTGCAACATCGACCCATGAGAGTCCGAGTGGCTTTATCCCTGTGAGTTGATTGTCTGCGCATCATCGCAGCCTCACCTAGCATCTTCTCTTGTATCTCGCCAGTCTTGTCCATGATGTTGACTGTCTCGCATACTGTATTTTAGTGTTGTGTTGGCGATAACTTGTTTTGTTTAAGCGATAACTTTTTTTATTAATTAAGCCCTTATAATGCCGCCTAAGCGCTGTGCCCC
>PVKE010025486.1:0-23013 GCA_004027555.1 Craseonycteris thonglongyai | reverse complement strand
TTTTTCTTTCAAAGGTACGGAAAGGTAGAGAACAGCATAATGAATTCCCCACGACATGCAGCTTTGACAATTATCTCTCCTCTTCGCACCCCTTTCATCTCTTCCCCCACTCATTCCCAACGCTCCACCCACAGGATTATTTTGAAGCAAATCCCAGATGTTATTTCAAGGAAAGATTGTTTTTGTTTTTTGTTCTGCTTTTAAGCGAGAAACAGCATTTGTTATGAAAAAGGACAACCGAAAGGCCTCTTATATAACGCTTTCGCTGAGAAAATGCCAGCTCTTCTGCTTTAACAGGCGACTCCAATAAGAGGTATAGACTTTATTTTTTCCTTTAGAGAGTCTCACACCACGGCCCACAGCCCACTGGCGGGCCAGGAGGGGCTCCCAGATGAGCAGCAAACCAATGGCAAGACCCAGGCCCTCCCAGCAGTTGTAATGAACGGAGGAAGTCCAAGCCCCTTTTGTCTGCCCCTTTTGGGGGCAAGCGGAGTTGTTTTTTGTGCATGAATAAGTAGCATAACTCAGGAAGTATTTAGGATTGCTGAAGTGAGTGCATTCCTAGAGGTGGCGGATGACTCATTCAAAATTATGCGAAGAATTTCTGCCACACAATGCCTGGCACTGTTGCAGGACACATGCACAGAGAGTGGGCACTATTCAAACGCTATAGAATCTAAGGCAGGAGAATATAAATGAAATAGAAATTCGAGACCAATGAAAGTCTACACACAAGCATGCAGACCATGGTTGCTACAGTGAAGCTTCAGGTTTACCTCTGAGTTTCTTGGGGGCCGAAAAGGAAGAAAGGAGTAACAAGAGCATCCACGACAGTTATCGGAAAGGAGGGGGCTAAGACTGTTTCTACCTACAGAAGCAAGGCTCTTCCTACACTGGGCTCCTCCACGAGGCATTCTTCAAATGGCTTGTAACTTTGTGGCCTTGAGTAACAGCTGACTGCATCCCTGACCCTGGGATCTCAGGGCAGAAACCCCACTGTTTAGGAGTTCCCACAAAATTCCATTAAGTGACAAACTCCCCCAAAGGGTTGGGCGGGGGGGGGGGGGGGGGGGGGGGGGGGGGGGGGGGGGGGGGGGGGTCTTGTATTCAATTGACAAAAGCAGCAAATGCTACAATTTTCTGAAACCACATCAACTACTTAGATTACAACTTAAATGAACTTCTAAGGAGTTCAGACTCCTTTTACATACTGTGAGCTCTCCAATGGAGGACGGAAAAAACCCACCAGAATAACCTGGATTGCGCTTGGTTTTTCTTCATAGAATGCTATTTTCTACAGCAAACATCTGTTTTCCAAAACTCCCCCCTTCCAGAATAATGAAGCTATACAATTTTTAATAACTTTATTGAGGTATCCCTCGCATATGATAAACTGCATGTATACATCTGTGAAATAATCACCACAACCAAAATAAATACAGTAGCTTCTCCGTTAACCGGAACTCAAACAACCAGCACTGTCAAGCAACCGGCAATTTGCAATTTTTTGGCCGGTTGCTTGCGTTCTTGTTAGTGCAGAGTCTACGTGCATGTATCCCGCATCCACCAATCTCCGTGGGTGCCGGTTCACTGAGAGACTACTGTAATATACGAATCCACCGTCCATCCTCCGAAGTCTTATCCCTCCTTCCTGCCATAGCTACCCCTTCATTTCAGGAAGCCACTGATCTACTTCCTATTTTTAAAGCCATATGATTAAAAAAAATAGTTTTTAACCCCAAATTAAGTCTGCACTTAACATTAGCGTTTTGTGTGCCATCCCCTGTGTCTTCTAAACTAACCAAACACCCCAAGTTCAATCTCTAAAAGTATAAACGATCAGAAGTCGAACGCGGTATCTTTTGGTTCCCACATAGGCTCTAAGAGGTAAACAGGGCAGCTCTGGGGAATTAGAAGATTCTGTCCGTCAACACAGAGGGGTGAGGAAGAGAAAGACCTGGGGAGGAAGGAAGCCTCACTGCCAGTCTCTGACCTTGAACAGCTGAACCACTGAAGATACACCAACGCCCCCAAAAGGAAGAGGGGACGGATGCTAAGAGCTGTGAAACTGAGTGCTCCAAAACGCCGAGGGAAAGAGGTGCTTCCTTCCCGGGCAGCCAAGGCTTCCTGATCAGGTCAACGAGGGCAGCGAGGACTGACACGCGCCGTTAGTTCCCAACCACTTTCACAGGCCCTGAGTTCCGCGCCCTGTGCAATGCCGTAATGACAACAGCACTACTGGTGTCCCTTGAAAGGTGGGGTCACCAAGGCTTCTACAGGTCAGGTGATTGCTAGGGAGAGCAGAGCCTGGAAAGTATGTCTTCCGATTCTGGAGTTGTGGCTCATTTCTTCCCCAGACGTGATGAAATGTGACAACTCAAGGCCTCCCTCTGGAATCAAGAATGTCACTGGAACAAGGGCTCAGGAATGCGTTTGGCAAGGAGGTGCTCTGGGATCCATCCTCGGACCTCAAGGGCAGCACATATGGTGACCAGGTGCTGGGACAGGGAGGTGTTTCCTGAAGAGTGACTGTACACACATTTCAACAGTCTTAAGATGAGCCCCATGTCAAATGCACCAGCAAGTCTTGCTGCTTCACGGAACTCCAAACAATCCCCTAGAAAGAGGAGCAGACCTGACAACACTACTGTTACACAGACTCTAGTCACTTGCTGAGGAAGTTTGTGCACTTGCGTGTTGGGCTTCCTCACGGTGAAGCATGTCTGTGTCATCACCATTGCCATCTCACGTGCCTGACGATGCCTGGCACACAGCAGTGCTCAGAAGATATTGGTGAGGTGGACAAATGAGGACAGGCCACACCACAAAACTCTTTCATTCTCACGTTAAACACTCTGATGGAAAATGCATTGGACCCTAAATACTATGGTCAAGTAATCACAGTCAACAATGAGGCAATCCTGTCCAGTTCAGGTAGTTTTGAAGGACTTGGTATAAACAAGTATTTCTTCCCAGGAAAATCTTCTGAGAGTGGATCTCATTTGTTTTGTTTCCTTGGGGGAGGTCTATCACTGAGCTTGATAGAATGCCATAACATTCAAAAGAAGAAGTGCACAAACCACTGGGTTGGCCGAGAGGTCAGGAGAAGGCTCTCTGAACAGACAGCCTACAGCAGGCGGACAAAAGGGCACCGCACCTTCAAACCAGGAAGCCACAGGTGCATCTGACCATACTGGGTTTGGAATTACCTTTATCTCTACAGTTTATGTGACCTATGAGGAATCCTGTGATATTGCTTCATGCTCTTGGCTCATTTTTCACCAAAAATTACGCTAGCCACTTTGATCTGCCACCTAGGAGGCAGCCTTAGTGGTGAGCACTTCTTGGTCAGTCCCCCAAATCAAATCCACCTTCTAA
This sequence comes from Craseonycteris thonglongyai, assembly GCA_004027555.1. NCBI lineage: Eukaryota > Metazoa > Chordata > Mammalia > Chiroptera > Craseonycteridae > Craseonycteris > Craseonycteris thonglongyai. The sequence goes on along the minus strand of PVKE010025486.1, from coordinate 19,635 downwards.
GAATGAATACTGAGAGGGTAAAAAATCGAGCAGAACACACCCAGGGCTCCAAAGACAGATTTCAATGGCAACAGCGTGAAACTCATACATGATTCTGCACAACCTGTATTCTGAAGAGGCACAATCATCTTACACATAACAATTCCATGATGCCTTAGTCATCTTTATATTATTCCCCTAGCATAGTGCCCTACACAATGTAGGGAGTGTAGCAAAATGCTCCACAAAATACATTTTCCTTGGAATCATCAAACTATGGAATAATCATCAGCCACACAAAGGCCTGGAGCCATTAGACTTTTACATAAGGAGTAAATGCAATCTTGCTTCCTTATTGTCAAAGGTGGTTTCTGATAGTAACCACTGATCTATTTGATTTATTGCCTCCTATATCCATTAGCACTAGAAAATGTATCCCTCCAGATGATGTCTTAAAGATACAAATCTTTATTTGTAAATGACTGAAATGGAAGTCAAAGAGATTTAGAATCTATGAAAAAAGCTCTGGCATCTACCGTTGTTTTCTAAATTTTGAATAAATAGCTATCAAGATGAAAATGAAAAAACTGTATAGGTCTATAACCACAGCAAAAGTAGTGATATTGACATGTAGAATGTGCCTACTATTTATTAAGCACTACGGTATTTGTGCAATCTTTAGGAAATCCAACAAAAGAGGTACTGCCATAATTATTTCTATCCCAAAACTTGAAACTTTGAGGAGCTGACTACAGATATCCGAGCTTACATATTTATTAGAGGGCAATGCTAAGGTTCAACCTCAAGTTGGTCAAAATCTAAAATCCTTTCCTTTACATTTGCAATGTGGAGTGTATGCCAGAAGTCTGTATGTGGCCTACAACAGTGATTTGATAAAAAGGAAACGACTTGCCATGGGTAAAAATATGCAGCTTCACATAAAATACAGATTTGTACCTCCCCTATACCAAACTCACTTCAGCCACATGCCTACACACACCAGGTTGACAATGCATTGAGTCTGTGACCACCGCTAGCTCCGGTTGCCTCTCCAATACTTGCTCTTAAGGTAAAAACCAAAACATCTGTTCCATCTTGTCTGGATATCCCACAGGAATATGGAATCATACCATTTTGATGTCATAAAAACTAATGACAGGGATCAAGTATAAGCCCTTTAAGTCAAATCTAAGGCCGAAGAGTTGAGACACAGCTACGTGGTCACAAGGTGCAGGGTTAGATCGCGAATGTTCTTCTTGTTTTCCCTGTGCCCCAGCTTCTCCCTGGTAGCCAAGCACAGGTCTGAGTTAATGACCCATGAAGTGAGTTCCTCCAAAATCCCCTGTGAAATTACTGTCATGAGCTCGCATTCTAATAAGCATTGCTCGGACAACCAAGACTTCCGATCTGTTTGCCTTCCTTCACCAAAAGCCTCTTACGAAAAGCTCCTCTGCTGTCGCAGACCCACACCTGGCCTCTACCCTGCTCTGCGAGGAGCTGCAGCAGCAGCCCTGCTTGAATTCCAAAAGGCAGACGCAGCGAAGGAAGCGCAAAGGAGCAACCTTGACCTCTCACCCACAGGTCAGGGGTCAGGAAGATGAGGAAGATGATACACACCAGTGGGTGACTCGAGCCTCCCACCCTCCCAAGGAGACGCCCTTTTTATTTTGAATTCTGATGTCAGCCAGAGAAAATCGGTGTGAATCATTCTCAAGTATTACATAAATTCTACAGCAGGGGTGTCCAACCCTTTGGCTTCCTTGGGCCACACTGGAAGAAGAACTGTCTTGGGCCACTTTTGACATACTTACACTAACGATAGCTGATGAGCTAAAACAAACAAACAAAATCGCACACACACAAATATATCATGTTTTAAGAAAGCTTACGAATTTGTGCTGGGCCGTGTTCAACACCAACGGGTTGGACAAGCTTGGAAGCATATTCCAACCATATCAACTGAATAAGATTCTCCTCCTTACTCCCAAAGGAAGTAAGTTTATAAAATTTCGATTTTAAAACTTTCTCTCCTACACCATGAAATAATCCTAAACAAACAGTTTGCCAATTGCACATTGTTTTTAGAGGTGTTCGCAGCACAGGAATGATCAAATATATTCCTATCGGTCCTGATTTTAAAAAGGGTGGGTGGGTGGGAGGGAAACACAATGTGTGCTCATTCCAATGTTTCTATGTGTGACTAAAGCCAGAAACAGCATCTGTGGAAATATCCTTCTTTTAAAGAAAGGACACCACATTAATAATGAGTTGGCCCTAGAGAGGTGGTAGGATTACCCAATAAGCTAAGGAACAGACACCACCCTCCTTTCTTGAGAAGGACAGATTTATTTATTTTTTCATCAAAACACTATTTCTTTGCCATTTGCTTTTGTTTCATTTCATTGATCTCATTTCTTCCTGAAGGTCTTTTGTGAAGGACCATTCTCATGTCCTTAACTATCTTACAAGCCAGCTGGCTTCCCCAAGGGGCAGTAAATCGCTCTGGGACTCTGTGTTCTAATATTAATTCTGCATCTCACATCAAATATCACAGGCCTGCCAGGTGTGCTCTCTCAATCTCCTCCTCTCTCTCACACATCTGTAAACCTGTAAAATGGAGCCTGGCCCGTGACAAACGTTTTGAAGGTGCTCTGCGAGATGGTGGAGGCTGGGACAGGTCACAGCAGTGTGGATTACAGTGTTCACATCTGTCTGCTGGAGCTTTGAGACTCAGGCCTGGGTTCGCAGATCAGCTCTACCACTTGCTACCTGTGCAACCTTGGGCGAGTCACTTAACCCCTCTGTGCTTCAGCTATAAGATGGGACTGCTGAGAGGGTTAAATGTAACTAATTAGGTATTTACAGGGCTTAGCATGGTTCCTGGCATGCAACAAGACTTGGTATATATTAAATATATTTATTATCTGTCCTTTCTATGCCCTCAAGGGCATGCCATGAGTATGAGTAACATTTTGTCATTCAGCTTGAATCTATTTAGCATCTTGATTCTTGAAGAAAACAACAATTTCAGACCCATTAATATAAGTTTCTAAGGCCCCAGTCAGACATCTCTAGGGCCTAAGTCATTACGTGGGAAGAAGCCTAAAGTTGTACGTGGCAAGTGTGTTGGAAGGTGACACCACATCCTGCGAAGTAGAGCCTACGACTCACACACACCCTGAAGCGGGTAGGCCGGCCGTATGGCTTGCTGTCACTCCCTGACTGATGGATGCTATTACTTCTAGAGCCGCACACACAGCAGATGACAGTGACATGGCTGCACATGCCCATGGGCATCCCTGGGTTTTACAAACGCCAAAACAATTTTGCAAGAAAGTAAAGCAAATCATGGCCCAGGGAAAGTTCAGTGTTTTATTTGTTTGTTTCCTCTTATTGGTTTCAAAGGATTTCTTTGTGATAGTCCTAACAATACTTCACAAAGACATGAGAAATGAAATCAGCCACACTTCTTTGGTCTCCATTTCTAGTAAAAAAAAGAAAAAAAGGAAAGCCGGGATGGCTCAGTGGGTTAAGTACTTGCTTTGCAGCCCAGGGGTCTGAGGATCTAGTCCTGTTCCCACCCCATGTGGACTCACATGCTGAACTGGGGTGGGCTTCCCAGGCGGGAAACCCCCAGCTTGGTTCTTGCCGGTGCGAGCTTCCCATGTGGGAGGCTCCTGGTTCGGCCCCTGGCTTGAGGGGGCATGTCTGCCATACATGAGGCTCCCAGCCACCTGTGTGCAATGAAACCACGTCAAACACTGATGATGTACAACTATGGAGACTGCTCTGGGCCCTCCCGCTTCTCTCTCTCTGTGTCAAAAACAATAAAATAAATCTTTTAAGAAGAAGAAGGAGAAAGAGAAGGAGAAGAAGAAACTGCAGCAGCAGCAGCAGCAGCAGCAGCAGCAAATATATGCTTCTGAAGAACAAGCATAAATAAATGTTATTTTGTAGCTTAACATTACAATTTATGGAGTTTTTCTCCTCTGTGTATATGAAGAATGTTGTTACGTGTTCACTCTCTCATTGCTTTGCCTTTGCGTCTTTGTAATTCCAATAAGAAAGACATCTCACTTCCTTCTCACACTCAAGGACTATGTAAATGTTACTCCAATTAATTTATTCTTAGGTACTCATTGTTTAAAATTTATTCATAAACAACACTGTAAAAACTATAAAATGAAAGACAGCTACTGGAACACAGCACATATTAATGCTTAAGAGCTCAGATTTTGGTGAAGGCAGGGGTGGGGTTTATGGCCAAGTAACTCAATCAGTCTAAACTTCAGTTTCCTCATCTGTAGTGAGAATAATAAGAGTATCTACCATATTTTGTCATGTATAAGATGATACTTTGTCTAAAATTGTTAGACCAAAAATTGGGGGCCGTCTTATACGCGGGAGTAGCCCGTGTATTGATTTCTTAATGTTAGGTTAGAAAAGCAGGGGTCCTCTTAGACATAGAAAAATACGGTATCTATCTTGTAAGACTGGTAGCACCAGAATAGTGTCTGGTGCTTTGGAAGAAGTGAAAGAAATGGGAGTAATGTAAAAAGAAAGGGCAGGTGGAGAAAAGAGAGAGAGTAGCCATAACTCGCCCTGAGTTATACAAACAGTGACTATAATGCAGCCTTTTACTAGGATTCTGCCCCTAAAAGAACACAACTTCTTTTTATTATGTAAGTTTTCCATGTTCAGTAGGGAAAAGTGTAAACAACCCCTATAAAAACATCACCCAGCCTCAACACGTATTACATTCCACCAATCTGATTTCCTCAATTTTCCTGCACATGCATCTCTTCTTTTGACAGATTATTTTTAAAGAAAATCTCAGGCATCATATCAATTCAACAGTAAGGGCTCCTAAAGAAATTTGTTTGTTCAAATCAAGTTCCAAACAAGGTTCATACAGTGCATTTAATTTTCTGGCCTCTTTTGACTGGTAACAGTTCCTCCTCCCTATTTTTTCCCCATCACATTTGTTTGCTAAGGAGATTGGCTTTGGAGCACTTCCCACAGTCAGGACTTGGCAAACCTGTACCTGTATGTAACTACTGTATTTCCTGGGAAGTAGTAATTAGACATAGAAGCCTATGAGGTTCTGGTTCACATGTGTGGGGAGGGGGCGTGGCCAGAGCGCCTCACAGGTGGCACTGTCTCTCATCACATCACATCAGCAGAAATACAAGGCTGACAATCAAGTTCACGAACTCCCCACCGTGTGCTTACGTGGGCAGCACTGTGCAGACAACTAGGTGAGGCTTCGTAACTTTGGTGTCTCAGGGTCTCACAGCTGTTTTCGTGGTGACATGTGCAGTGTCTTGCTGAGTGGTGTTCATTATTGTTGTGTGTTTTTGTGTGCCGTCAGGAGAATGTCAGAGCTTGAGTTTGCTAAGACCTTTTGGAGAGGCCAGATGATGTTTTGGGCCGTGTTATCACTGGTCATGAAACATGGGTATACCAGTATATGACCCTGAAACAAAGAGTCAAAGTACACAACACAATTCAGCCAATTCTCCATGACCAAAAGGTTTTATCTGTCCAAATCAAGAGTTGAAACAAGGCTGCTAACCTTTTTTAATATCAGAGAGACTATTATATATAAACTAGACAAACAGTCAACCAAGTCGACTAGTTGGAAGTGCCAAAAAAGGTTAGATGAAAACAACCTGAACTTTTTGCCAAAAATTCACGGCTCTTGCATCACAACAATGCACCAGCTCACATAGCACTGTCTGTGAGGGCGTTTTTAGCCCAATGACTTTTTTCTTTACCCAAATAAGTATAAAGGAAATATTGAAAGGAAGATGTTTTGATGACATTCAGGACATCTGATGGCCATTCCAGAAAAAGAGTTCCAAAACTGTTTTGAAGGGTGGACTAGGCACTGGTGTCAGTGCATAGCTTCCTAAGGGGAGTACTTTGAAGGTGACCGACCATAGTGACATTCAGCAATGAGGTATGTAGCACTCTTTCTAAGATGAGTCCGCAAACTTAATTGTCAGACCTCGTATAACGTTCGGTTAGCCACTGAGATTGATCAGTGGGTTCAAGTGTTGTCAGGCTGATGCTCCATTATAAAGTTCCTATTTCACCTAATGATTTTAGCAGCCGTGATTGCTGCCTAGTGCCATTATTTCATGAGTTGTTACAAAACAGAGGTCCTTCTGCATTATTAGCTGCAATTCTCTACAAAGAACGTACCCAAAGTACAGGCTATGTGGTGTGTGTGTGTGTATGTGTGTGTGTGCTGAATATATATATATGTGTGTGTGTGTGTGTGTGTGTATAAATATATATATATTGCTACATATATTTGTATTTTCCTTTCTTTCTTATGCTGCAAGTAGCATACTTAATAAATACTTTTTATCCACTTTACTTTTATCACTTAACAATAGATCCTAAAGATTACTTCGTGGCAAAATGTCGAGATTTTCCTCATCCTTTCTTACAACTTTATATTATTCCCCTTTATGAAATGTACCAATTGGTTATTCCACCATTTCTTTATTGATGGATATTTGTAATGTTTCTGGTATTCAGATATTATAATCAATGCTTTAATAAATAAACTTGTGTCTGTATTTTTGGGGGGTTTTGGCACAACATTTAAATGAACTTTTCAATCCTCTCATCAGTTAAACATGCCATTTTAAAAATGTTATTTTCAATACATTACACTTAATTAAAAAGAGTTGAAACCCAAGGCACAATATGGTGAAGAGTGGGTTTTTTTAAAGTATAGTACAATAGATACCTGTATCACCTCAGTTTCCTGGAGTGTGACAAAAATGTGAATTTCTAACCCCAACCCTAGGCCTTCTGAGAGTTAAGCATGAGACTCCCTGATCTGGCAGGGAAAGCACGGTCCTTAGAATCGGAAGAGTGGCATCTAGGTTCAGTCACAAGATGTGAACCAACATGGCCAGGTCTGGTTTCTTTAGAACTGATTCCTTGTATGTTGGAGATAATAAATACCTTCCCAACCAACTTTACAAGGTTGCTGTGAAGTTCAGATTCAATTACAGAGAGCAGTGTGGAAACGAGAATAAAAGTTAAACATTAGCATCTAGGAACAGGAAGGGCGTCTGCTCAACCAACGTCCCCACCTCCTCCATGCACCTCCAATCTTAAGGACACCAGGAAGGGCCTATTTTCCCGTAACGCCTGCGTTCCTTCAGCGACTCCTTCTGAAGGTTTGTGTACACAGCTCTGCCAATCAGCGTCCAGGTGACACCGAGCTCTTCAGGAATACCCGCTGCTGTCTAGGACACCGCAAAGCAGGTCGGGACAAGGGTTTGGTCCAAGAGAGCGAGAAAATATAACTCAAGGCCACTCAGCGTCTGCCTCAGATTCACTTTATACAAAGGTGGAAAATGCTGGATGCTTCAGAAATCATGGCCAATAATGAGAGACACGAAGAAAGAACAGAAAGCCCCACCCACCCTAAACGTCCTAAAGAAGAACTTGTTCTGCCACAAGCTGGTGCATGGTGTACTTTCAGTCTGGTTCTGAAAAGCCAATAAATCCAGACAGGTTCAGAGTCTGTTTATTTTGCAAATGACAGGCAAAACCACTATAATTTTTGCCATCTTTCCAAAGCAGAAGACTATGCACTATTCAGTGGCAGTGTTTTTCTTAAGGACCCAGAACAATTCCTGCCATGTGACTGGGAAAGTCACTCCTCCATGCTGGGGCTTCGAGCACAAGGTACAACCGGGCTGTATGTGGGATAGATACGAAAGCTGTCAGGAGGTGGGGGGCTGGCCAGGTGAGAAGGAACATGGATGCCTTCTATGTCTATTCTGGAGAAAATGTCCTCAGTCAACGTTTACTGAGGGTTCAGAGAAATTAAAATACCCCCGATGTAAGATGAAATAGCTTCAGACTCCAGTAAAGCGTTAAACATCCATTTTCAGAGTCCATGTTAAAGGTGAGGTTTTGGGTGAATAATTGCATTTCAATAGCTCTTCTATAAATTAAGCATTTATTATTCACAGATAGCCAAGGGGCCTGTGAAGTCACAGTCTCTATTTCCTCCAAGCTGTGGGCTCAGAACAGGCACCCACAGAAAAGAGGACCATTCTCTCAGCGAATGCTGATCTCAACGTACATTCAGGTACCAAGTAAACAGTGAAATCAAGTGCTATCTTCTCACAAACACACCTCAGCGGGATGACCCACCCGTCTCCCTGGTAGTAAGAAAGGTTTTGAGAAGGGACGGGGATTTCTGAAGGCTCTTAAAGCTCAATAAAGGAGGCCCGCTGACAGATGTGGACAGGGAAGGCGAGCCCAGCCCAGCGAGCAGTACAGGGGCGGCAGGTAAGGCACCAGCGTGGAGAGGGGCAGGGGATTTGCTCGCAGAGACTGGAGGGCAGGCAGAAGCTGCAAGGCCAGAGAGGAAGGAGGAAACCATGGGAAGCAAAAGATCAGGGACACCCAAGCAGTTCAGAGGAGCCTAAAACCATGAGTGAGGTTTTAACCTTCACTCCAAATACTGCTTCACAATTATGGAGAGTTCTGCTACAGGCTGTGCACTTTAAGGCTCTTCTGTGGATTGAATCAATCATCCTGGGGGATGTTGGTACTATTTTCTCTCAGCATCTCTTTTCAGGTGAGGAAACTGAGACCCAGAGGCAACTGATCCAAGGTCATGCAGCTAGGAAGCAGCAAGGTCAGGACTTGAGTCCTGTCCGTTGCCTTTAGATTCCATGATCTCCACCCACCTCCCCCCCACGCCCTCCAAGCCAATGCTGCTTCTGGAAGAAAAGAGGAAGTGTTCGGACAGAGTGTGTTGGAAGAGAAGGGCGCAGTTGCCTTGCAGAAAGAGCAACTCTTCCACGGTGTTCAAATCTGTTCTGGGAAGACACTGGAGCGACCAAGACTAAGTTATGATCAGCAAAGTGGGCGATGACCTGGTTTTGACCAAAGGGTTAAATAGGGCTGAACACTGGGGATGTTAGATGACATGATGCACCATTTCAGTATCTTTTAAGAAATGGTATGCCGAGGATCCCGGCCCCCACCCCCAGTTTGTGTTTTGGGTGAGGGAGCAGCAGGTAAGGGAGGACAAGGGATGACAGAGAGAAATGAAAGAGCAAAGATGAGGCACAACCCAGGAGGCTATGTGGTGAGACGGGAGAACAGTAAGATCTGGTAGGTTGGACCCTGACACTTCCAGTTTATTTCTGTAACCATGTGCAAGGTTACTCTGTGTCTTTGTTTCCACACCAGTAAAATCAGATTGTTTTTTTTAACTGAAAGCATTATATATTATTAAATATATAATATATGCAAAAGCACTAGCACAGTGCTTGGCATGTGTGAGGTATTCCAAAAGTACTGAGAAGAAAGAAAAGGAAGAAAAAGAAATGGGGGGGGGGAGAGAGAGAGAGAAGAAGGAAGGAATGAAGGAAGGAAGGAAGGAAGGAAGGAAAGAAAGAAAGAAAAAGAATAAGGGAGAGAAGGGAAGGGAAGAGAAAAAAAGAAAAGAGAAAAGAAAAGAAGGAAAACCACACATCAGCTATTGCCTCTTAGGATGGGGAGATGGCAGGGCCTCCAACATGGCAGGAAAGAAAGGCGTGACTGTGACAATATCACAAGTACCACGAAACAGGACCTGCCATGCCACATTAGGACATGGACATCTGTAATAGTCAGTCCTATTTCCAGAGGATCTGCCAGTACATCGCAAAAACAGTTTGCTTGTTCCTTCCTTCCTTCCTTTGTTCATTCAGCAAACATTTGTTACCGCCGTGGAGGTTGGCCAGGAAGACGGGTATGGAGACGATGTGGGGGAGGGGACCATCATGCTGTTTAGGGAGCTCTGTGATCATCCATCAGCCCAGTGGCTATCAGCAGCAGTGTAATGGCAACTAAGGCACACTCCACAACTGCCCTCAACAAGTTTACAATCTACTAGGAAAGACCAACAGGAATACATTTTTATAACAGTATAATCACTGCTATGAAGTGCTTTAGAAACAGGAAGGCAAAAGTGACAAAATCCTATGAAAGACGTCATAACTGTTTAGACCATCATAATCAATATCTCACAATTCTATATAGTCAGGCAAGACCACAGGATGGTTACTCCAACATTATTCTTCACGCCATTTATTCCATGACAGTCACATTTTATCAGTCCCTTGGTCATTTTGTATGATTAAGTACCAAAAGTGCACTGAAATCACAAAACGATTCCCTGTTCTATTTTTCAAAAGCTGATGTTGCCATGGAATTCACCCATAGTCTGGTCCTGCATACGAGCTATAAATCCTGGCAATGTTTTGTTTCAACAACAAAATATAATCCTGTTAATCCTATTACTTTAGGTAATTTATTCATTACTGTGGGAAAATGAGCTATTTTCAAAGAACCACTACTTGTTTTGAAAAGTGAATTTTGACTGCAGCTCTTTATTCTGGCAAATATACCACAAGGAGAGCTTCTAATCTACCTATAGGGCCAGATAATTCCATTTTATTTCGAACTTCTGCAAAGTCTTAATCTCAACACAGTCAAGTTATACACAAACAGGTGCCTGACCAAAACTTGATTTCCCTTCTTTGAAGATCAGTGAAAAGAAAACCACTTAGAACGGTGCTGTTGTAAAAGCAGGCAGTGGAGGTAACCAATCGTTTCACTGTAATGAACTCAGAGGTCCCTAAAATAGATCCATTGTCCAATCAGCCACCCCTTTGAAAACTCAATGCAATAATTACACTTCAGAACTTGAGAGTGCACATGCATTTCCTTGGATAACACTGGTACTACAACAAAATAGCCTTGAATTTCCAAGATTTTGACAGTACCCAAGAGCCATCTTTTTTCTGACTACATATGAAACAGAAATGCCTGTAATCAGTCTTACAGTCAGAAGGTCATCCTCTCTAACATCCCATCCAATGGATGAATCTCCTCTTTCTATCTCTGACAGACACAATCTCTATTTGAGCCTTGCAAATTATTAGAAAGTATTTCGTTATATTGATGTGAAATCTACCTGTATCTTCAAATTACTGCTTCTACCTTAAGCTATCAGACACTCCACATACCATGTCTAACTCCACCTCAGACCTCAAAAGGTAAAGCATAAATAGGAATTAAAGCTCAAAAAAGTACAGATTGTGCCTGACCCCTATAAAGAACTTCAAGTCACCAAGCCAAGGTGAATTCTATTCCGGGATGCTGAATGAACTGATATGTAGGTATCTACTATTAATATATAAAGATGTATAGACTATAAAGACATGCTGAGGAACCAAAGAAAAGGCAAACAATCCTGCCAGGTATTGATAAGAATGGAAAAGGCTTATTACATAAATCACAGATCAGTGAGCTTGATGCGTGTCCCCGGAAAAGCTAAAGAGCAAATTACTACCCCGAGCAGCCCAATCAGCATTTCCCAAATCACACTTTCATGAGATGATACCATTACTTTCCTAGCATCTTTAGAGTTCTTCAGAAAACCATTTGAGATAGGTCACTCCTAAGCACTCAGAAGGCAGTAAATACCAGAAACCAGCAAGGGTTTACTAAGAAAAAGTCAGGCCCCAAGATTTCATTTTCTTTTTGCATAGAGTTCCGGTATGACTAGACAAGGGGAACGCCATAAACATGGCATTTTTATTTCAACAGAACCTGTCTAAAGCCTCTCCACCAGTCATGAAATGACCCAACTGGGCCTGTATTAATTCAACGTATAAGCCATGGTAGTCCAAAACGAACCTTCAGAACAGACATCAAGACAGTCTTTTTTTTTTTTATCTTTTTGATATTTCATTTTTCTTATTTCCCTTGAGATTACTCACAGTGGCTCTTCAATAACAACGACTGGGTTCTTGTTCATCGGTTTGTGTGTCTTATCACATAATTTAAGCTGAAAGACACAATCCTGTTTAAAACAGCGAGGTGCTGATAGACATGGGAACCAGGGTGCCCAGTCAAAAGAGAGGTGGGCGAGAAAGGTGAAAAAATTCAGAGGGACAAGCTGGTAGTCACAAAACAGTTGCACGGATGTGAAACACGGTAAGGGGAATATAGTCAGTAATGTTGTAAAAGCATACACGGTGTTGGATGGATACTAGATTTATCAGGGGAATCACTTCATAAATTATATAAATGTCTACCCACTGTGCTATATACCTGAAACTACTATAAAACAATATTGAATGTCAACCATAATTCAATATTATATACATATAGAATAATGTCAATGGTATTGTAATAGTTACGTTCAGTGTCAGATGGATAGGAGACGGTTGGAGTGATGACTTTGTGAGGTGTGTAAGTGTCTAATCATTATGGTGTTTTTTACACCTGAAACTGAAAAAAAAAAAAAGAGGAGTCAGACTTTGAAGCAAGTCAGACTTTGAAGCAAGTCAGACCGGGATCTTAATCCTGTGCATTGCTTACTGGTTATGTAAGTTGAGTCTGTTATTAAATCTTCCATAGCCTCAGTGTTCTAGCCTATAAAATGGGGTTGATTACAATATCTACCATGCACAACTGACACAAGCACTAGAAAAAAAATGTAACTAAATTCTTTTTCCTCAGACTCACTCTGAATAGGGACTCAGCCCATTGTAGTTGCAACTATTATTATCATCACCGACCTTGTGGGCCTCCATTTATTCCTAACTATGTTTACGTTACACATTCCAGGTTGAAGATCACTCTCTCTGATAGAGAAAGAGAGAAGCCAAATAGTTGAGTAGGTCGGCTTCCCCTCGTATTATATTTTTCCATCAGCCTCAGGCAATGAGCTTAGCCTTTACTTGTTCTGGTTGTTTTGAAGATTGCTTTCAAGAGCCCCTATCTGCTATCTTTAGCATTCTCTGCAGCCTCAGCTCAGTCTGAACTTGAGTTTTGCAGTATTTTCGTACAGATTTTATGGCACTCTGCTGAATTTGTCCTTAAGCGTGCCTTTCAATCTTCTGTACAGCTGCCCTTAATTCCAAAAACTTCCTTGTTTTTAATAGTTTGCTCCCTCTTTCCTTCCTAATTAAAAAAAAAAAGTCATTTTGATATAAGAATATTTCTCTCTCTCTCTCTCTCTCTTTTTCTTTCTCCCTGTCTCTCTTTTTTGTATGGTCTTCCCTTTCCAAGTCTCTGGACAGTGAAAAACACCTATACTTTCTGTAAAATATACTTTCCTGATGTCATTATGACTATATGGTTATGGCCAACTTTCCTTTCTTTTTGCACAAACAGCAGGAACAAACTAAATTATACCATGATTTCTCCCTTGCAAGGTTTCGATCCATTCTACTTCACTAAACAGTTTTTCTAATTGGTAAGAACTAAGTCCAGGGATGCCGGAATAGCTCAGTATGTTGAGTGCTTGTCTTGCAACCACAAGGTCCAGGGATTGAATCTTGACCCCGGCCCATGTAATTCCCATATGCTGAACTGTGGCACAACTGGTGACCGCTGGGACAGCTCAGCAGCGAAGGTTCTCACCTCCCATGCAGGGGGCCCCAGTTCGGTTCTGGCCCACATGGCCCCACATGCACGTGTGTGGAATGAAACCATGTCACAACTGATAATGTACAACTATGGAGCATGCTCTGGGCCCTCCCCCTTCTCTCTCTCTCTCACACCTTCTCTCAAACAACAAAATCTTAAAAAAAGAAAAAAAAGAACTAAATTCAGAGCAGTATTTCTGACTTGCTTCTTCCTCAATCTGTGGGACAGAATGTCTTTTGCTTTCCACGGATTGAAACATATGTCAGATATTTGTTTGACATTTCTCAAATAATTGAGAAAAGTTAAAGTCCTCATCAATGATTATATCTTGGCTTTGGGGCAAGTTTGACATTTAGCTGAATCTAAGTATGTGCAATATCATCAGCCAGCCATGTGAGAGTCTTATTCATTTGTCTACACTAACCTATAATAGATGTTTGAGCATAATTAAAATATTTTGGCACCGCTGCTGATAACAAGCTATGCTTTGAAGTGAAATCAGGACAGTTCACAGTCGTCGTTTGTAAGGGGGTTGGCAGAAGTTGAAAGTTCATACTCTCAACTCAGTAAGTGGTGGAAACGCCTTGCTCTTACATTCTTTGTTTTGCTTTATTTATTTTGGGTTTTAAATTTCTTTAATTACAATACAATTGACATACACTCTCTTACATTCTTGAATCGTCCTGTGAAATCATAGCTAGGAATGCTTCCAGAATTCTGATACAAGAACACAAAACGAAATTCTAATACAGGTCATACCGATTACCTTCCAAATGTACTCAAGAGAAACAAACCAAAACCAAACAAAAACTCTGTGTGTAGCTTATGTGTAATAGTTAAGATTTAGCTAATAGCTGGTAAGAACAATTTTAATTATCTTGCAGTTTAATCTGTTGAAATTTTATTCTGCATGTATTAAATGAGAAGGAATTCCACGAGAGGGTTTGCATTTTAGCAATCAGCTAAACATACTGAAGTTTTCCCAAAGGCCTTGATGTTGACATATTCCAAGTAAGATATATCTCTAAGTCTGGTAAGTGTAACTGAGTTTAGTTACTCCCCAGTTAACGACAGGCCTTAGGCTAAGAATAGCAATAAATATAAAAATATCCACCAGTTGTTATTCAATGGGTACGCATGTGCCAGAATTACTCCCTTCCTTTCCCTCACGCCCTGAATCATCACCCAAAATTTCCCTCAGTGCTAAAGGTTCTTTAGTAAGTTAAAATCAGAGGAAAAGTTATTTCTTGGAAAGCTTTCAAAGGAAGATTCCTGTTTATATCGCAATCAAGCACCAAGACTGATAGTTTAATATCCCTTGCATGTTCTTAAAGGAAGTTCTTGTAGAATAAAGCATATTCAGGATAATGAAATCCAGGGACAAAGAGACTTTTCTACTTGAGACATAATAATTTTGTCATCAGGTCAGTACTGATCCACGTATGTGCTGTTCCAGGCTTTGACAGTGAACTGTTAGTAAACAAGTAGTAGCCACCCCAAACAATTAACCTTCAAAACAGACCCAGGGAGGCCTGCCTCAATTCTTTCAGATGCTAAGAAGCATGGCCCCGAAAGTAATTAAGAAGGTTTTGGATGTTACTGTTCCATCTAATCTGTGCTACAGAGCCACCATAACGGGGAATGAGAGGAAGTACTGCGAGTTCAAAAAGCCACAACCACAAGGAAAACTGGGCTTCTGCAAAAAGGTGCGTTCATTTCCCTGTAAGTTCCAGTGTCTACCACATAATTAACCCTTTCCCTTGTGCTCTGTGTCACCCATCAGCACAACTCAGAGGCCACTCACAATCATTATTTCCTTTGAAACATTCTTCTCATGATATTCACCAGCAATCACATTCCAAAAGCACAGTCACTTCCACCAGATGGAAGAAGTTGGATCGCTACATTGAACTCTGACTCCACTCTTATTCACACAGGAGGGCCTTGCTGTGCCCCGTGACCCTGGGTCATCCCTGCTCCTTCTTGGCTCAGCAGCTGAGCTGAGCTTCCGCTCTCTGGCCTTCCTTTTCCAAATGCTGGAGCCCAGCAGGCGTTTGTAGGTCAGCAAAGGAAACCATTACTGCCTTCCAGGACAACAGTATCTCCTGTGTATTCGAAGGGCTGAACGAGGTCAAGGAGTCAGTAACACAGTACACTAGCCCCGTTCCCAGCCTCTCGAGGGCACACCATTAACCGCCTCTCTTGTCTCCATTCTTCTGGGAAGAAAATACCCACCACCAACCTCTGCAGCAGATTCTCACCAGCCACCTCAATGCTCAGTTCGGCGTCACCCAGAAGAATGCCTTCCACATCCAAATTCTCTACCACGTTGCTACAGCCGTGTCCGCCTGGCCGTGCCACAAACTCATGATAAGAGGCCACATCCCATCCTTTCTATCCCATTCTAGGCATTCCGCCATTACTCATATTTTTGAACAGCTTTGACATGCTTCACATGCCATAAAATCCACCCATTTAATAAAGTGTTCAACTCAATGGTGTTCAGTCTACTCCCCAACTTTGTGCAACCATCACCCCAATCCAACCTTAGAACATTTTCATCACCCTAAAAAGAAACCCTATACCTATTAGCAGTCACTTCCCAAATCCCCCTTACGCCCCACCCCCAACTTCCCAGCCCTAAGTAGCCACTAATATAATGCCTGTCTCTACAGATTTGACTGGTCTGGACATTTCATATAAATATGTGTGATGTTTATGACTGGCTTCTTCCACTTCGCATAATGCTTGCAAGGTTCACCTGCATTATAGCATGTATTAGTATTTCTTTTCTTTCGTTCCTGAATAATAGTCTATTGTGTGTGTGGACACTGACAATTCATTAGAGGTGAACCCCGAGAAGGAATTTATCTGCAGAGACAGACTCCCCATGATCAACTGAGAGCCGAAATTGTGTAAATTATCAGAGCCTAGTAGTCACTTGCTGAGAGAGGCTTCTCATGTACTCTGTACACCAGCAAGGAACTCAGCCTGCACCCTTAGCGTCCCACACTGTGTCCCGCTCCTTCCTACATCAGAGTCCAATATTATAAGACAGTTCTTGGTTTTTGTCTTTCAACCAATGGGCAAAGACCTACTCATCCAATCAGAACTGCTCCATAGTCACCAATCGGAACACATATCGTCTACCATTCAGGACTGTCCAATTCAGACCAATCAGAAGGGTATGAATTTGGATACCTCATTTACATAAAATAGAACTAGTTGGGAACCTGGTGGAAACATTCGCTATTAAAAGCAACCTCCCGTTGGCTTGGGGGAAACACAATTTAGGTTGCTACCTGAGTCTGTCTCCCTGACTGCAGCTTCTTTTGCACAAATACATAAATGCTTTTTATTCTTTATAACAGCATAAAATTAATTTTGGCATATATGTGTATATACCACCACAATTTGTTGATTCATTCAATACTCGATGAACATTCGAGCTGTTTTCACTTTTTGGCTGTTGTGAATAATGCTGCAAGGTCCGGACTTTTGGGTGAACCTATGTTTTCATTTCTCTTGGCCACCAGTGACTTTTAGCAGGCTCTCTCCTCGTTGCCTCTTCTTCTCTCGCCCTCAGTCCAGGATCAAAAACTACCCGGGAATCAGGCACTCACATACATTGTGCATAGAATAAAAACAAGTACCGTCTTCCTGAAGGACAGTTCACCAAGATCCATCAGAATTCTAAATAAATGTATTCCTTGACCTGCGAACACCATTGCAAGTTTCTACAAATAACTCCTCTACAAGTTTGTAGATGGTGACAAGGGTGTTTTCTGTAGCACCATGTGTAATAAATATATTGCAAAGGATTAAGAAAGTAAACTTAAATACTGTTCAATAAGAATCCTTTAGAAGAAGTATAGGGACAACTATTCCCTTGATGAAAAAAAAAAACAAAAAAAAACGGTGGAACCACATAGTTATATGAAGAGCTATCCCACATATTAACTAAAGAAACAAGTTACAGAAAAATACATACATTAAATAAATCCCTTATATAAGAAACAATATATCTGTACTTGCATATATGTCCATGTAAAATATTTGGAAAGAAACTTTTTAAAAATGAGTATTAAACGTTTGAGGGAAGAGAGACAATTACTTTGCCTATTACATTCTTTTTGTACAACCTGTTACTATAAGAATGCTTTAGAATGTAAAATGTATATTTTAAAACAATACAAATTCTCATGACACGCTACTGTGTGTGCAATATTTGTTATGGGAAGGTGTGAGAAAATAAATGCCGAGAGAAGACACACACCACAGAGGAGCTGTGGGTGCTGAAAACAAACATGTCCTGCTTCCTAACTGAGCAGGGGTAACTCTGATTCTAACCTCATGACTCTGACTCCTGTCTGTACTCTCTGCCAGGCAATATGGCACAGCCGAGAAGGACAGACATCAGACAAGCCTGATGCCCTACATGCCAACTCCCAAGCATTTTCAACAACTCTACAAAATCTAGGCTCTAAATAGAGCCTCTCAGAGAAAACTTCCGGAACATCAAGCCCCCGTATCCAAACCTATACACATGTTCATGCATCCTCTACAGTGTGTTTGCCCCTCTTCATCCTGATTTGTAGTTTTCTGGTATTCCAAGCATCTTACCCTTGCCTCACAGATTCTTTTAAGCGCCTGTCCCTACAAAGGTGGTGTCAAGAATTTGCTGGCTTACAATAAAATATGTGTGGTTAGTGACTGAACTGTATTCATAAGGTTATTTTATGTAATTATTGATGGGTAAAAACTCAACAAAATGATAGGCAAATGTGAGTGCTGAATGCTAATTGAACATAGACTTGATCATGGCTTTGTGTCTCTTTGGTTTTCCTTCCCCATTTTTCCCAATGCACAGCTACAGACAGCCAAGATCATCTAAACACAACTATATATGTTTCAGAGTAAATCAAAGTTCCAATGAATTCTAACCTGTTCTTTAAGATCCAGTTCAAAGACCCACTTCCTCTATGAAGTTTCCCTTTCTTCTTCCTTAGCATCCAGCAGCTGGTCATTTCCATCTTATTGCTTCGACTGCACTCTCATTGTATTGGTAATTATTGTTTCAATATCAGACATTCCTTAGTCTGTGAATGTTTCCGTCTTAATCACTGCTACATACATATCACCTTATATAATTTGCTGATTAGAAGAGGGCTGGGGAAAGCTTACTTAAACATGGGAGTGCTTGAGTGAAGTTTCTCACTCCCAGTACTGGATAACAAGAGCTGGGGGAGCTTCCAGCCCCCGAAAGTGCCTCTCCCACTACCCTAAAATACCAAATTCCTCCTTCCAAAGAAAACCAGAGTCTACCAATAATGACCAGGTAATATATTTTAAAATTCCCCATCTTTGCATGCCAAAAGGCAAAGGCAACTAACTCTACGGCAGAAAACAAAGAATGATGTTTCAAATAATTAAACACAGAATAAAATCGCAACATTTAGAAGAAACAGATTCAGGTTCTCGAGTCCTGCCACTAAAGCTAGAAGCTCGTGCGTGGGTCACTAAATTTCCTAGGACCCTCAGGTTTCTCATCTATTAAAAAACAAACAAACAAACAAAACACACAGGGTAAAACTTGATCAATTCAAAGGCCTCCTAGCAGCTCTAACACTCTAGGAGTCCATGAAAGAATCCATTCCTTTTTTTCTTTCTTTCATTATTCAAACATTACTGGATGCTAGTAGCAGAGGAGGATGTGTTGACCAAACAAACCCGTTTTCTTTTCCTCATGTTCCCCAGGCTCACCTGAAAGTAGGCGTATCTATGGAACTGAGTTTGGCCAATGGGATATGAGTGGAAATGATGTGCACCGTCCAGCCTGGCCCATAACAGCACTCGTGCAATCCACGTGCTTCCAAGCTCTCCCCTCACCTGCCAGCCAGAGCCAGATCATCCAGTGAAGGATTTCAAGACCTTAGAGCAGGGATTCCCAACCCCGTGCCCCGCGGCCCGATGTGTGTGCACCCGCCATTATTTGACTGCATCAGAAGTTTTTCATAAACACTAAGTAAAACTATAATTTATTTTTATACATTTGTTAGAATTTTAAAATATTGTTTGAGTATCTACACAGGTTTATTATATTCGTTGGTATGTTTGCGATATCGTATGTATAAGTGTTTCCCTAGCTTTCGCCTTTGTACATGTCGCGTCTTGTTTAGC
>PVKE010025485.1:0-14541 GCA_004027555.1 Craseonycteris thonglongyai | reverse complement strand
GCTGAAATGGGGAGTGAGAACCAATCTGGGGGACCCCTGCATGGGAAGTACACCCCAGTTCAGTATATGGTCTGCATGGTCTGGGGCTGGGATTCAATCCTTGGTCCCCAGGGATGCAAAGCAAGTGCTTAACTCGCTGAGCCATCCCAGCTTTCCCCCACAGGAATTCTTTCAAGAAATAGATTAAAACAAAACAAAACAAAACATCAGATTAGTATGGAACCACGAAAGACTCAATCGCCAAATCAATCCTATGAAAAAGAAATAAGGCTGGAGACATCATGCTTCCCAACTGCAATTTATGTTACAGTGTCTGTAATCAAAATAACTTGTTATTGATAGAAAAACAGAAACACTGAGCAATGAAACAGAACCAAAAACCCAGAAATAAAGCCACAAATAGTTTGGACAGACAATTTTTGACAAAGGAGCAAAAAGTATACATTGAGCAAAGAAAGCCTCTTCAGTAAATGACACTGGGAGTATTGGAAAACTACACTCAAAAGAATGAATATGGACTGTGGACCATTACCACTTGCCAAACTTGACTCAAAATGGATCAAAGACCTCCACATAACCCTGAAACTATAAACTGTATAGAAGAATACATCTGTACTAAACTTACAGACCTTGGGTTTAGGGTTGATATTATGAATTTGACCTCAAAGGCAAGGGAAGTGAAAGCAAAAATAAATGAATGGGATTGTATGAAACTCTAAGGTTTCTGCACAGCAAAAGAAACCATCAACAAAGTAAAGAGGCAACCAACTGAATGGGAGAAAATATTTGCAAACAATGCCTCTGATAAGGGCTAGTATCTCAAATGTATAAGTAACTCATACAACTCAATAATGAAAAAACAAACGATCTAATTAAGAAATGGGCAGAGGACCCAAAGAGAAACTTCACCCATGAAGAAATACACATAAGACACCTCCTCACACCTGTTAGAATGGCTATTATTACAAGGAATAACAAGTGCTGGAGACATTGCAGAGAAATAGGAACCCTTGTGTATTGCTGGTGGGAATGCACATTGGTACAATTGCTATAGAGGACATTGTGGAGTTTCCTCAGAAAATTGGGGCTGGAGGTTCCCAGTGACATGGCTATCCCCTTGCTGAGTATCTACCCCTAAAATTTGAAAACCTCAGTCCACAAAGACATATGTACCCCTATGTTCATCTCAGTGCTGTTCATGATAGCGAAGTCATGAAAACAACCGAAGTGCCCTCTGATAGATGACTGGATAAAGAAGGTGTGATACATATATATAATGGAATATTGCTCAGCTATAATGAAAAATGAAATATTGTCATTTGTGACAGTGTGGATGGGCTTTGAGATCATCATGCTAAGTGCAATAAGCCAGACAGAAAAAAACTAAAAAACATATGGATTCACTTATATATGGATTGTGAAACTGAAAGCAACAAAAGAATGAAAACTTATAAACACCATCAGTGGTTTAGTGGTTACTTGAGAATAAGCAAGGAAGGTGGTAGGAGAGGACAGAGAGGAAGCCAAATATATGGTGATGTAAAGAAAACTGACTCTGCATGATGAACACATAATGCAACACAGAGAATTGTACATAGAATTTGTACACTTGGAATCTACCTAATTTTTACTAACCATTGTCACTCCAATAAATTTAACAAGACAAAAAAAAAAAAAAAAAAGAAAGATATACAAAGAACATAGCATGACCAAAAGCAGAGAAGCCTGAGGGAGGATAACATTTTGAAATGAGACCCAAGGGTGGTGTGTGTGTATGTGTGTGTGTGAGAGAGAGAGATCTTACTGGCTTGATTTTTTAATAATAAATTTATTGTTAAATTTTTTTCTCTTCCTTTTTTTCTTATGAGTCCAGTAATGGAATAAGATTTAAAGAGCTCACATTGTCACACGGAGACAGTCTTTGTAGCATTATTTGTGAGCTGTTTGTCTCTTTCTTATTAGTCATTAGGTATTTGGAAGACTGTAGCCATTACACATATATATTGCTGATCTTAGATCATGCATTTTTAATTAATTAATGTTCACAAAGCAGCTTCCAGTTGATGAATAAAGCTGGCTGTTAAAATATACTGATTGGTTAATTCTTTTTATATATTTTTAATTGACTCATCAAATCCTTTAATCTGATTTTTAAAATAAAGTGTGCCATGGCTGCTCTGAAGCACCTTTTTCTTTTGAGCTCTTTGTATGTTATTTACCATTTGTTTATGGATATCTTCAATAGTTTTGCTTCTTCTAATTTTCCTGGTAAATATATACTTCTGAAGGGTATGCATTTTTTTTTCTCAGCTGTAATAGCATTTAAATGTGTTAATTTTTTTCTTTTATTAAATTTTTTTAAAAATTACATTTGACATACAATATTATTTTGGTTTCAGGTGTATGCCACAGTGATGAAACATTTGTATAACTTATAAAATACTCATTCTGATACATCTTATTCTCCTCTGACACCATATATAGTTATTAAAATGTCATTGACTATATACCCTATATTGTACTTTACATCCATGTGACAATTTTGTGACTATGAATTTGTACTTCTTGATCTCTTCCCTCTTTTCACCTACCCCTTCGTTCACCCCAAGAAATCTAGTACCCATCTGACACCACACGAAGTTATTGCAATAATATTGACTATAATCCCATGTTATACTCTACGTATCCATAGCTATTGCATTGTAATAACCAAACTATACTTCCCAATCTCTTCCCCTTATTTTATCCCTCTCCCAACCCTCCTCCCATCTGGCAACAAACAAAATGTTTCCTGTATCTAATATGAATTTGTTCCTTTTCCCCTTGTTTATTTCCTTCTTTGGATTTCACTTATAAACAATGACAATCTGCATCTTTCTATGTTTGACCCTCCACTTAGTGCAATACCCTCTGTGTCTTTTGACTGAAGCTTTTAATGTGTATAACTTGAAAGTAACTGTTGATAAATGTGTAGCTGTTGCCATTTTATTATTCATAATTTTTGCTTCTTCCTCTCCCCACCCCCATCATAAAGAAGTCCCTGTAACATTCCTTGTATTACTGATTTGGTGATAATAAACTCTTTTAGGTTTGTGTGTGTGTTTGTTTGTTTAGTCTGGGAAGCTCTTTATTTGTCCTTCTATTTGGGATGATAGCTTTGCTGGATACATTAATCTTGGTTTTTATCATGTTGAAGATCCTTCTGGCCTGCAGTTTCTGATGAGAAATCAGCTGTGAGTCATATGGGTGCTTCCTTATAAGTTACTACTTGCCTTTCTCTTGCTGTTTTTAAAATTTTCTCTTTGCCTTTAACATTTTTCATTTTAATTATGATGTATCTCAGTGTGGGCCGGTTTGGGTTCATCTTGTTTGGGACTTTTTGTTTTTCATAGGCTTGAATGACTGTTTTCTTTGCTAGGTTAAAAGTTTTCAGTCATTATTTCTTCAAATGAGTTTTCCATGCTTTGCTGTTTCTCTGCCCCTTTTGGTACCACTATGAAATGAATGTTGTTATGATTGATGTTGTCCCAGGGGAATCTTAAATGATCTTCATTTTTTTGGGTTCTTTTTTGTTGTTGTTTTGATTGGGTGTTTTCTGCTACCTTTTCTTCCAAATCACTGATTTGTGCCTTTTCTTCATCTAGTCAGGAGATTCCTTCTGTTTCATTCTTTGTTCCTTTTTTTGTAATCTTTATTTCTGCCTGGTATTTCTTAATGGTTTCTATGTCTTTATGCTTGCTAGCTCTCTTGGAATGTTCACTACGTTCCTTGAGCATCATTATAACCATTGTTTTGGGCTCTTTCTCAGATAGGTTGTTTGCTTCCATCTTGTTTACTGTGATTTTCTGCTTTCTTTTCTTTTTGAGCTGTATTTATTTGTTTCCTCATTTTGGTAGCCTCTTTGTAGATATTCTGCCCCTTAACCAACACTCACTGATGCAGTTTCGTCAGGGCACACTGCTAATTCTGGGAGCAGGTGGGGAAACAGAGGTCTGGAAGGGTGGGTACGGCATGGCAACCAGGGTTCGTGCCTTTGTTTTCTACCTGGTGCTGTTTACAGTGTGGGCTTATGCTTTTCTGTTTTTTTGTTGTTAGCCCTGAGGTCTTTACCCTTCATTTTGGTATCATCTGTTTGTATGCTTGTCCCATAGAGAGGATTTCTTGTGTCCAGAGAAGTCCACTTGCAGCCTTTTCTCTCCTTCTCTTTCCCAGCCAGACAGAGGTCAGGATATGGATTGTCACCATCTTCATTGCCCCCTCCTCCTCTCAGAACTGGAGTGAGGTCAGGTTGTGGCGTCTTGTGGTTCTGTTGCCTGCACTTTCTGAGTTCAAGGTGAGGTCTGGTTGCGGTGTCTTACAGCCCAAGTCTCTGGGCTTTATTTCTCTGTCCTGTGAACCCAATGAGGTCTGGAATGCTCATCCACTTCCTTTTTCTTCCTCCCATCCCCAGCTGAAGAGTTCCAGGCAGGGACCTGCCCATGGCCCACACCTTTACATCCCCTATTTCCCTCCTCACTTTGACCTTCTTTGTCCACCTGTAGATACTTTAGTACGAGGAGCAGGTCTCTTAGCTGTGCTTGTGCACTGCATAGGGAATCCTTCATTGAATTATAATTGTTTTATTGGTTGTAACTTCCAGGGGAGTTTTTCATGAGTGCCTCTAGTGCTACCATTTTGTCCTCTCTCAATTTTAAATTTTTAGTAGAATTATTTTTTTATGTCAGTGGAAAATCTGTAATATTATTCATACAATTAAACCGTACAGGTATAAACTTTGAAAGAGAAATCTTTAAAGACTACAGAAAATGCTTTCTAAGAGTATAGAATATCCCATGCCTATACTTGTTTACAGGAAAAGGTAGTATTTGTCTAAAGCACAGGAACAAATGTGACTATAAAAACCAGGTATATTCTTAAAGAAATAACTGCAAAAGTTTCAATGCAAATATTCTAGATATACTGTCCTGTAAGAATTCATAATCTCAAAGCCATATTTGTTTTTATAAAAAAGGTTGTACAAATGTATACAGATGGGATTATTAGGTTGCAAGACCCAACTCTAAGAATCAAGACTTAATACTATACATAAAAATCATATCATGTGGTTTAATTGTATATCATAGTAGTAATTATTATTAAACAATTTCAGTGCATTCATAGGTGAAAATTACTACTCGTGAAGCCCAAAGGAGTAGAACTGTGGTAGTATAAATTCCTAGGTGTTTTAAAGTTAAAGCTAGAAAGCTACACTTTTTTCTTTTTACTTTCTATGGACATGTTAAATGATTCTAGAAATAATACACATTTAATTCTGTGATTTTCCACTTAACTATAATAGAATAAGATTTATATCAAATTTATATCAGTTAAATTAACCTGAAAGTAACCCTAAAGCTTTGGAGAAGATAAATGATAATCTTTATGAGATGTAAAAAATGACTTTTAAGTTAATAATACCCTCATAATTTGAGGATATTTGTTTTGAAATGTGAGAATTTTCAGTGGGAGAATATGTACTTTTGAAGAAGGAATATGATATAAGGACGTTCTCAAATTCCTTTTTTTTTTTGTATTTTTTTTTGATAGACAAAGAGAGACAAAGAGAGACTGAGAGAAGGGGGAGGGCCCAGAGCAATCTCTATAGTTGTACATCATTAGTATTTGATATAGTTTCACTCCTCAGGTGGGCCCCAGCAAGAACTGAGCTGGGGGCACACCCTTATTCAACATATGGGTCCGCATAGACCAGGGCCAAGATTCGATCCTTGGAGCCTGGGGCTGCAAAGTGAGTGCTCAACCTGCTGAGCCATCCTGGCATTCCCTCAAATTCAACTTAGGAAGATACTGAGTAATTCTGGACTTTATTCTGTCTATCTATATATTTCTGATTGTGTTTGATATTGTAATATCTAGTGCAAGGATATTTTTATAAGTAATAGGAGAGATAAATGGGTGATTTATATATGACTCATTCTGTTTGTGACAAATCAATTTTAGAAAGTATCTTTAGGGGTTTTGACATAATAATTCAGTTTTTGTATAAATGAGTCAGTGATAGGAGTAATAGAAATCTGTGATGATGTTTCCAATATTCTGTAGATAAAAAGTATATGCAAGTTGAATTCATTATCATAAAGAGTTTACTCAGCTAGTACAAAAATAGCTATATTAATTTTTCCTTTTTATATGTACGTTTATTGGCATATATACTGAGGATCCTTTCTGCATCTGGTCAAATACAAAAATATTCTTGTTAATTATTTTTATTTTTAACTTTTTTTGCTGTAAAGTAAGCCTTGAAGTTCTTACTGAGGCAACTGAGTTACCTGGCACCATACTTAGAGATGCACAATTCTATTATATAGACGCATAAGGTAATGTGCTTGTATTAATAAAGTGTGTCAGGCACCTTGTTGAGTAAGTGCCCACATGGGATTAAGGAAAGAGCAATATTAATCTAGCCCTTGAGATAGAGCTATTTCTAGAATGAAGGTGAAGAAAACCAGCAATTACAGTTGAATTAATATTTGTATGGTGCCTTTTGCTTGTATTTTTTGTAGTAGCCTTCAAACTAACCCCATGAAGTAGATGTTACCTTCATTTTACAAATGAGGAAATTGAGGTTCAGAGATATTAATTTCCTTAAATCATAAAATGGCAAGTAGATTTAATCCAAGTCTTCTGGCTGTATATTCTTCATCTTTATTTCTATCAAGTTGAGACAGAGACAAAATATTGATCCAGATTAAGTGGATCAGCACATTTTATGAGAGAAGCAGTGCTTGGAAGCTTTAAAGGAAAGGTAAAATCTATATGTATGGAACTAAGGAGGTCAGAAACTAAATGAGTGGCATATGGACTGAATTCAGCCTGCCAATCCATTAGGTAGGATTAGCCTGGTGTATTTTTTGTTGTTGTTGTTTGTTTTTTTTGTTTCTTTTAAGTGTGAATTTGAATGCCTTAGGTAGGAAAATCATTCTCTAGTTTTATCAGTCTACACTGCTCTGTTATTTTTATTTGACTGAGCTCACTTACCTGTTTGGACTTGGCTGTTCTTTTCATATGCAGTTGAGAGCTGAATGAACTACATGTGCAAGAACTTGGAGGAAGACATGAGGATTAATACAGAAAGCAATTTCATTTGGTCTGAGCATAGGTTTTTTTCATCAAGCGTACTTTTTGTCCCTAAGGGACAAAATTATAGTTGTTATCAATCCACCTTCACCCCCTAATTCACCTACCTCTTCCATGGAATCTGGGTTGTATAGGTTGGCCACAATCCAAGGGAGTAGGATTATAGAGTGTGATTTATTCAGCCGAGCCTTTCAAAGGAAGGTCCTGAACTTTTAAGCCTAATTGAGGTAGGTTTAATTTCTTGTGAGAGTGCTAGTGCACATAGGGTAACACACCTAAGTCTTCTGAGTTTGGAGAACTAATCATGATATAATTGTGGGTAATTGAGGTAAGGTCCTAAGTATCACTGTGGATACTAGATGATGTTTGTATAGTAGTCCCCCCTACCCCCGTATGGGGGTGGAGACCCATAGTAAGTACCTGAAACCACACAGTATCTAACCCTATATATACTATGTTTTTGTCTATATATTCATAACTGTGATAATGTTTAGCGTATAAATTAGGCACAGTAAGAGATCGATAACAATAATAATAAAATAGAGCAACCACTTGAATTTTTTTCAACAACTCATGGCTTTTACATCACCACAATACACAAGCTCACATGGCACTGTGTATGAAAGAGTTTTTAACCAGTAAACAAGTGACTGTATTAGAATACCCTCCCTACTCACCTGATCTTGCCCCTAATGACTTTCTTTTTTTATTTTTTTTACCTGAAGATAAAGGACATATTGTAAGGAAGACATTTTGATGACATTTAGGACATCAAGGGTAATGTGACAATGATTCTCATGGTCATTCCAGAAAAAATGTTCCAAAATTGCTTTGAAGGGTGGAGTAGGAGCTTGCATCAGTGCATAGCTTCCCAAGATGAATACTTAGAAACTGACCATAGTGATATTCAGCAATGAGTTATGTAGCACATATTCTAGGATAAGTTTGTGAATTTAATTGTCAGACCTTGTACAAGAAGGAACTGGATAGTCTGGCTTCAGAGCGAGGACTGGACTGTTAGTTTTATTCCACATGGAGGAGCTGGTAGATGCTATTGTTTCTTGTTTAGTTCATGCTCTCCAGGCATGCAGGCTCAGGTGACCATCTTACATGAGTCTCCATCAACCTACCTAACACTTATTCTTTTGCTCCACCTGGTTATAACCTGAGACTCCACCCCACCTAATTGTTGGGTACACCCAAGCCACTTCCACTCACTTTTCCATACAAAGGACTGTCTTGGCTCATACTGTGGACTTTCCTAAAAATCTTTCAAAGGTTCACAAACCTTAAACAAGCAGCATCTGGCTTCAGCATGTTCCATAGCTTTGGGTGAGTAATATCAAGCCTAGCAGTCAGTTTAGCAGTTAGCCTAGGTTTGCAGTTTGGCCTCTTGCAGCACCTTCAAGCTCAGCATGGGTGGCAGCCATATGTACATTGGTTTGTGATCCTAGGCAGGGCACAGGCTGAAAAGGAGCTACTTCCAGAAGGCCCTGGGGCTGGCACAACTAGTGCCAAGCTTTGGACCCAGCCAGAGCATCACCTGGCACCTCCAAGGAGGACACATGCAAAGGGAAGACTGGGCATGCACTGGAGCCCTGCTAAAGCTAATCTTGCTCTGTAGAGTCAACTCCTTCACAAAGTCAATACCACTGTAGTAATGGCCAGTCCTCACAACCAATAAGTCTGAAGGTCATTCCTGCACACTGATGTTCACACAGTAAGGATCAACTACAATAGGAGGGCACACAAGAGACACATCAGGAGCAGTCAGATCTGGTGAAAAGGGAGCGTGAATCACTGGGTTCCACAGGCACCTGTTATGTGAGGCCAGGACACCAAGACCAGGAGACATAGGGGCCTTACCTAATATATAGAAACAAACACAGGAAGGCAGCCAATGTGGGGAGATAAAGAAACATGTCCCAAATAAAAGAATAGAGCAAAGGTCCAGAGGAAGAACCAAACAAAATGGAGGCAAGCAATCTACAAACTGAAGAGTTTAAAACAGTGGTTATAAGGATGATTATGATCTCAGTGAGAACTTCAACAAAGAAATAGAAAACATAAAAATGTAAATAGAGAACATAAAAAAGAGAACCAGTGAGAAATAAAGAATATAATAACTGAAATGAAGAATACATTAGAGGGAATCAATAATAGATTAGATGAAGCAGAGGTTTGAATCAGAGATTTATAAGATATGGTAGGAGAAACACCCAGTCAGAACAGCAAAAAGAAGAAAAGAATCCAAAATGAATACAGTTTAAGGGTCAACATTAAGCATACCAATATTTGCATCATAGAGGTACCATAAGAAGAGAGAGAGAGCAAGGAATTGAAAACTATTCGAAGAAATAATGATGGAAAATTTTGTTAACTTGGTGAAGGAAATAGATATGGAAGCCCTGTAATTGCAGAGTCCCAAACAAGGTGAACCCAGAGAGACTCACACCAAGACACATCACAATTAATATGCCAAAGATTAAAGACAAAGAGAATCTTAAAAGCAATAGAAGAGCAGTTAGTTACCTATAGGAAAGCTCCCATAAGACTATCAGCTGATTTGTTAACAGAAACTTTGCAAACCAGAAGAGATTGACAGGAAATAAACAAAATGATGAACAGCAAAGACCTGTAACCAAGTTTACCTAGCAAAGCTATCATTTGGAATTGAAGGACAGATAAAGAGCTTTCCAGACAAAAAAAAAAGCTAAAGGAATTCATCACCAGTAAACCACCAAAATTACAAGGAATCTTAGAAGGAATTTAAGACAAAAAGTTAAAAATTAAAAATAAGATAATAAAATGGCAATAACTACATATTTATCAACAATTACTTTAAATGTAAGTGGATTCAATGCTCCAATCATAAGATAGTGTGGCCGAATGAGTAAGAAAATAATACCTTTATATATGGTACCATAAGAGACTCACATCAGATCAAAAGACATACACAGACTGAAAGTAAAGAGATAGAGAAAGGTGTTTTATGAAAATGGAAACAAAAATTGCAACAACAGCAGCAACAACGAAAGCTGGGGTAGCAATATTTATATGAGACAAAATGGACTTTAAAACAAAGGCTATAACAAGAGACAAAGAAGGACCGAGTAATCTCACTTCTGGGTATTTATGCGAAGAAACCCAAAACCCTACTTTGAGGGTACCTATGCATCCATAATACTCATTGCAGCATTGTTTACAATGGCCAAGATGTGGAGGCAGCCAGAGTGTTTGTCAGTGGATGAATGGATAAAAAGGAGGTGGCATATACATATAATGGAATATTGTTTTGCTGGGGAAGGGAATGGGTTCTTGCCATCTTCTGTGGCATAATTGGCTCCTGGAGAATATTGTACTGAGTGAAATATGTAAGACAGCAAAAGATAGGTGCAGTGTGATTTCACTTATATGTGGGATCTAAAGAACAAAAGGAGTAAATAAACAAAACAGAAACAAACTTATAGATACAGAGAACATTTTGATGATTGCCAGATTAGGGTGGGGGTTTGGAGTGAGTGATAAAGGGGAAGGGATTAAGAATTTAAAATAGGTTGTCACAAAGTAGTCATGGAGTTGTAGGATATAGCATAAGGAATGTAGTCAATAATATTGTAATGTCTGTGTATGGTGTCAGATGGGTACTAAATTATTTGGAGTGATCTGAGGGGAGGACCCAAAAACCCCAGAATTTATTTATAAAAAATTGTGGACTTATTCTTACATATTTAAATTTTAGTCACCTTCAAAGTACTCTCCATTTAATGCAGTATACCTATGGAGTCGCTTTTTCCAGTGCTTAAAACTGTTTTTGAACTCATCAATTTTGATGTCTTTTAGTGCTTCTGCCATATTTTAATTTTTTTTAAGATTTATTTTATTGTTTTTGACACACACACATACACACACAGAGACAGAGACAAACAGAGAGAGAATAAGGAGGGCCCTGAGCAGTCTCCACAGTTGTATGTCATCAGTTTTTGATATAGTTTTATTCCACATAGGTGGGCACAGGGATGAACAGGGTGGGAACTGGACTGGGGCCCCCCACATGGGAAGCTTGCCCTGGTGGGAACC
This sequence comes from Craseonycteris thonglongyai, assembly GCA_004027555.1. Taxonomy (NCBI): domain Eukaryota; kingdom Metazoa; phylum Chordata; class Mammalia; order Chiroptera; family Craseonycteridae; genus Craseonycteris; species Craseonycteris thonglongyai. Next base: position 3,327 of record PVKE010025485.1, on the reverse strand, counting down.
TAACTTAGGGCCTCCCACATGGGAAGCACATTCCAGTTCAGCATACGGGTTTGCATGGGCTGGGGCGGGATTTGATTCTTGGATCCTGGCTCAACCCACTGAGCCAGCCCAGCATCCCCTGTTGTTTTTTATTTGCACCTCTTCCACATCAATAAAACTTTTCTCTCTGAGGACTTTTTTTATTCAGGAAAACAAACAAACAAACAAACAAACAAACAAACAAGCAAACAAAACTGTTGCTGGAGTGAGATCAGGTAAAAAGGGAGGGTGGATCTTGGGGGTCATGCCTTTTTTGGTCAAAAACTGCTGAACACTCAGAGCAATTTGGGCAGGTGCATTGTCATATTGCATGGTGCTTGTTTAAATCACCCATTATGATAAGAGCAAACATGTTGAAAGAGTCTCAAAAAAACCCCCAAAATTTACTGAAGCCAGACACAACCTCTCACAACACCAGCTAGTGCACTGATGCAGATGGGTTCTTAGAGTACTCACCTAGTAGGGGAAACCTGTACTATAAGGGACCTGCCCTCCAAAAAATAATTCTGTTTTTTTAAATTGGGTCCCCCTTATAGATGGGAGAGGTGTTGTGGAGCAATGTGAAAAAGGTGAAGGAATTAAGAAATAAAAATTGGTAGTTACAAAATAATTATTTTGATGTAAAGTAAAATATAGGGAATATAGTCGGTAATATGGTAATAGTTATGTACAGTGCCAGGTGGGTACTAGACTAGTCAGGAGGATTGCTTCCTAAATTATATAAATGTCGAAGGAGATCCAAGATGGCGGCATGAGAGGAGAACGCCGATAACTGCCTGGGAAGGGCCTTGTGAACAGAGGGGAATCCACAGGGGAAACCCTGAGAAGAAACCTAAACTAAGAGAACCACACAACGTAGAACAACACACAAAGGTTAGAGAAAAAAGGGGAGAGTGGGAGAGGGAAAGAGAAGCAGCGGTTCGAGGACAGAGACTTGGAGCGCAGCCCGGGGCTGGCAAAAACAAAGGGGGACTGGGGGACTACGGTCAAAGTGGAGCTGGATCGAGGACGGGCTGGAAGCCGAGACCTAGGGAGCGTGGAATCCTGACAAGACTGTGGACAATTTAACATCCGAACTCAAGGGACAGCATACAGTGCCCTAATCAGATCACAGAGCCTAAAGTGGAACAGGGACTGTGGAGCAGGGAGGCTGCACTTCCCGGCGGGCTGGGTGAGAGCAGGGAACCAGCCCACAACAGCTCAGCACCCCTGATTTACGGAGGAGATTGACTGTGAGGGAGTGCTTTCTGAGGACAGGGCTCTTGGAGTGAGGGCTGGGGCTTCAGTGGGCATCGCTGCATTGGACGTGCTTGGAGTGAATCCGGCGGTCTCAACAGAGCCGGGAGCGTAGAGCGGCTGCCGCCCGAGCTACGGCCTGTACACACAGGACTTTCGGCGCCCCACCCACCGGGCCTCAGCAGCGCCGCTGCCAGCGTGCAACTGGGCTTTCGGTGCCCCGCCCACCGGGCTGCTGCAACACCACTGCTTGCTTGCCAGTGCACAGTTGGGCTTTTGGTGCCCCGCTCACCAGGCCGCTGCAACGCCTCTGCTTGCGCAGAAGTGCCGGGCTGGACTTTCGGTGCCCCGCCCACTGGGCCGCTGCGAATCACTGCATGCGCGCACCCGGGCGTTCGGTGCCCCGCCCACCGGGCCTCCCCGCAGTGCCACTGCCTGCTTGCCAGTGCTCTACAGGGCTTTTGGCACCCTGCTTGCCAGGCCGCCATAGCACCACTGCCTGTGCCCGGGACCGGCTATCGGCGCCCTGCCCACTGGGCCGCTGCAGCGCTGCTGCCTGCCTGCGAGCGCGCAGCGGGGCTTTTGGCGTCCCGCCCACCGGGCCTCTGAGACGTTGCGGACAACACGCGCAAGTGGGCTGCCTGCCGGGTCTCTGCGGTGTCATTGCCTGTGCGCGGGACTGCGTGGCAGACCAGGGCCTCTGCCAAGCCCCAGCCCATCCAAGTGCTGCCCTGCGGGCATGCCTTACAGATATGATTGAAGGAGAGGCAGCCAGGAGGAGGAAAGACCAGAGCTCCTGCGCCCCGCCCACACTGAACTACCAGCCCACCTGCTGAAAGAGAAATCTGCTATTGTGTCTCAGGCCCGCCTTAGCTCCTACTCACATGCCCCCAACCCTGGCCACACCTTTACTACCCTGCTATCTAACAGCTAAGACAGCAACCTGAAGTGCCCCAGGACACAGAAGCTGTCTGCTTCCCCTAACCCTCTCCCAAAATCTCCTCCTCCCACAACTGAGTCCAAAAGAAAAAATAAAGAGAAGCCCATCTGATAGGCAAACCCCCAGAGGGAAAATAGACTCATGCGTAAAGCAAAAAGAACCGCATCAAACACAATGCACACCTCAGAATCCAAAGCCCCTCCAGAAGATCAGGGGCACTCTTTAGTAAAGGACCTTGCACACTTGGAATCAAATCTAAGTGAAACAGAATTCAGGGCTGCATTAATCAAGACACTCAGAGAGCTCACTCAATGCTGGCAAAATACCCAGACACCGTTAAATGACCTCAACAAGAAATTTTCTGAGCAAAATGAATACTTTACCAATAAAATTGAGAAGCTAGAGCAGAACCAAAAGTAACTCCTTGAAATGAAAGGCATCATGGGAGAGCTGAAAAAAGAACTGACCAGCATAGGAAACAGGGCTGACCAGCTAGAGGAAAGGATGAGTGAAATTGAAGATACAAACATGGAAATGTCACAGAGGGAAGAAGAAAGGGAAAGGAAAATGAAGAGAAATGAAAGAGCCTTACAAGAACTTTCTGACTCCATCAGAAAGAACAATATTAGAATAATAGGGGTACCAGAAGGAAGCGAGATGAAATCTTCTCAGAGTCTACTAAAACAAATAGTGGATGAAAATTTTCCTAACCTGTGAAAGCAAGTACAGCCCCAAATCCAAGAGGAAAGCAGAAGCCCTAACTCCCTAGACCCTAGCAGATCTTCTTCAAGGCACATTGTTCTGAAGATGACAAAAATCAATGACAAAGAAAAAATCCTCAAAACATAACTTTCAAAGGAAAAACTATCAGGCTGTCACCAGATTTCTCAGCAGAAACTCTGCCAGCCAGGAGGAAGTGGAGCCCAATCTTCAAAATATTAAAAGAGAGAAATTTCCAGCCAAGAATTAACTATCCAGCAAAATTAACCTTTAGATATGAAGGAGGAATTAAGGCCTTTACAGATATACAGAAGCTGAGGGAATTCTCCAGCTCAAAACCGGCACTCCAAGAAATACTAAAGGAGGCTATCCGACCTGAATCCAGAAATCAA
>PVKE010025484.1:0-23001 GCA_004027555.1 Craseonycteris thonglongyai | reverse complement strand
CTCAAACACACAGCAATCCCTGAATAAACATTTGTTGACTACTTCCCTTTCCCAGTTTATTTCTTTAAGGTGCTTAAATGATTTCTTTCTTTCTTTCTTTCAGATTTTTTTTGTTGTTTTTGACAGAGACAGAGAGAGGCAGAGTCAGAGAGAGAGAGACAGAGAGAAGGGGGAGGGCCCAGAGCAGTCTCCATAGTTGTACGTCATCAATTTTCAACATGGTTTCATTCTACCCAGGTGGGTGGGGCTGCACAGGGTGGGAACTGGGATGGGGGCCTCCCACATGGGAAGCATACCCCGGTTCAGCGTCTTGGTCTGCACGGGCCGGGACTAGGATTCAATCCTTGGTTTCTGGAGCTGCAAAATGAGCCATCCTGGTTTCCCCAATGATCTCAATTAAGAACATGATTACCTCTTGCTGGGGTCATCAGATGCCTTCTCTGAGTCAAGCAAAAATATTCTCAGCTTAAGGGACCTACCTATGCGGGAGGCTCCTGGCCCAGTTCCTGCCCTGCACAGCTCTGTGCCCTCCTGTGGAGTGAAACTATATGGAAAACTAATGTCAACTATGGAGACTGCTCTGGGCCCTCCCCCTTCTCTCTGTCTCTCTTTGTCTCTGTTTCTCTCTGTCAAAAACCAATAAAACAAATCTTAAAAAAAAAAAAAATTCTCAGCTTAAATCTCTCTCTTTTTTTTTTCTCTTCAGTAATGAAAGGTCCCTCATAATGCCTCATTTCCTGGGTTGTTCTTGTGTTTGTGTTTGTTTGTTTGTTTTTTGGTTGGTTGGTTGGTTTGTTGGTCAATTGGTTTCACATCAAAAACACTTATACAGTATTTCAAACACCCTTTGAAATCTGCATAATTAAACATCAGGAACACACACTTTCTATCATCATTGAAGTTTCTGCTGGGCTTTCAGATTATTAATGATTAGCCATTTTCTTAGCAGAGATCACATATTTTTGCTGAAACACCAAATACCTTTGGTAAAACAGAGATAGTCTGTGCCTTTGCCATCTCTAAATAATCTGAAAAGTGTGATTCTGGTATTTATCTATTATGTAATGTTGTGTTTGCACCCTGGATTTTGCTGGTGTAGGATACCTTTGATAACTAAGTATTAATAGATTACAGAGACATTTGAAACTAGGGGAATAAACCATATGTGCTTAGAGTGACTGCATTTGGAACCCAGATTTTTCTTAATGGCTAAAGCCCAAATAAATATGCTTTTGATGAGCTGCCATTTTGGTTCTCTAGGATGTGCCCATAATATGCCTTTAAAATGTAGTCCAAAATTCTGTATTTCTGGGTATTTGACATTGTTTTCCTTGATTCTATTTTAGCGGTTAGTCAGTGGATATTTTAACAGCCTGTCTAATGTTTCTTTGTCAATCCACCTAATGGCTACTATAACATGGACATTCAATATGAAATACAAAATTAGCCAGCAGTGTCATTTTAGCTTAGTTAGAGGAGTCTGACCATTCCAACGCTTTAAACTAGAATCAGAAATCTCGACCTTAGGCTGGGCTGAGCCCCAGAATCAACATACAGCCTTAAATGACTCATTTTTTTTTCAGGGACTCAATTTCCTCATCTCTTAAAGTTAATGGAAAATGTGCCCAACTCAAACTAAGTAACATGCTATGCTGCAGGCATCTAGAATTCTAAAGAGATTGAGCAATTATTCCTCTACCTGATTGAAATGTATTTGGTCATCTAGTCCCACTCTATGAGGAACATAATGGTATGCATATAAACTTACAACTAAGCAAGACCAAATTGAGAAGCTTTTGCTGATGCCTCTCTCAGAAAGGAAGGGCAGGATCATTTTTTCCTTGAAGAATCTCAGACATAGCAAGACTGGAGGACCAGAACCCAACTTTCTTTGTGCCTCATGTCACTCTCTGCCTAACCTATCACTCTCTTTTATCAACCTAAGGGACTTCCTCGTGTACGCAGAGGCCCCTCTGAGTACCAGTTTAAAGAAGCCAGAGTGTCACTTTATATCATAGCACATCATTCTACTTAAACTTATCACCACAAGTACAAGAACATCAAAAAACCTTGTCAGCCCAGTTTATTGATTAACGTATATTGGGAATTTACTCTATACCAGGCATTTAAAAAAATAATTTACATGAATAAGCCTGTTTAATTGAGAGCCAGCAAGATAAGGTGAATAGGGCATTTGTAATTATTTCTGTATCAGCCTGAGGAGCTACAAGGATATCAGAAGGGCAACTTGGAGACTGGTGACAAGTAATCGAGAGGAAGAACTCTGATTCTCCCTCAGTTCCTAAAGCAGTTCAGTTCTAGAATTCTGCATCTTTACATGCTGTTTTCACCAAGATGTTTGCCTGAATGAAAGATTTATAGAGGACGTATATTCCCCCGTTGTAGTGATAATACCATTCTTTTTTCTTTAGAGAATCTCTTCGTCACTCTCAGTCTATTTGGTTTGAGTGGACATAATATTCCTTCTGTTAACAACATATTGCCAAACAATTTTAGAGTCAATCAGTTAGAGAGCCTTGTCTCCTAGCATTAAGAGAATATTACAGGTCTGGACAACTGGCTACATTCCAGGGCTCTTACTGAAACTGATAGACGGTATCCCTCTTTCTGGTGACAAGATTGAGCTACTAAAATTTGAAGTCAGCACAGATGCTGGTAGTCATCTTGTCAACCCAAGAGAAGAGTGTGTCTAGAAATAAAGTTCTAAATGAAAAGAAAAAAAGTTGAGAGAAAGAGATCAAGACCTGGTGATCATGGTAGAGCCTTTGGTTCTACTCAAGCCTGATCACAAGCTGCCATTTAATTTTTAATGTTTTATTTGTTTAAAGATTACTTTTTATTGTTTTTGACAGAGACAGAGAGAGACAGGGAGAAGAGGGAGGGCCCAGAGAGGTCTCCATAGTTGTACATCATTAGTTTTCAACATAGTTTCATTCCACAGGTCGGCACAGCGCTGCGCAGGGTTGTGCAGGGCGGGAACCAGGCAGGGGTCCTCCAGAATAGGAGGCATGTTCTGGGCAGAAGCCTCCACATGGGAAGCTCACTCTGGCAGGAACCAGACAGGAGTGGGAAACACATCCCAGTTCAGTATGTGGGTCCACATGGGCCAAGGTCAGAACCGGGACTTGATCCTGGGACCCCAGGGCTGCATCACAAGTATTCAACCTGCTGAGCCATCCCAGCTTCCCCTAAAGTTTTATTTACATGAACCATTGAATTCGTTATGGCTTAAGACAGTGTGAAGTACGAATCACTTGCCATTTTATTGCTGATAAGTTTCCGCTAATCTATATATAAATTTCTTTCAAAGCACTCATCTGAAATGCACGACTAATGCTTAGCTCCACACTGTTCTCCAAGTCACCCGCCCTGTTTGATTCCTGTTATTTAACAGGTTGAATGTTATACAAGTAACTTTGAAAGTCAAACATGTGCTCTGAAGTTTCTTCACAAGTTAAAATTCCTGGTACATGTCAATGTATAAGAAAGAGTGTCAGAGCTTCTAAAATTCTTTAGGTCCGTTTTTTTTTTTTTTGTCCTTGCATGCATATCTATTCAGACACTGTGCTATTGGTGACTCTTTCATAATTAAACATGTAATCCCAGTGTGTCTGCACAGCATCGAACATCTAGATGAACAGTAAAAGGTCCAACATCTGATTGGAAAGTCAGAGTCAATCCAACATAGCTGGACAACACAAAATAACCAGATGTTTGACCAACGTTTTAAATGTACTCCTGACTTAAATGCTCCCAACTGAACTGACCCAAACCAGCAGAAGTCCTCACATGCAGTGTACTGAGGGAGGGATTTCCTTCTGTGAATTAACTGTATAATTCTTATAATAGTCCTGCCCAATGGGCCATTATTATCTCAGGTTTTACTATAAAAGACATGGAAGGTGACTATGGTAAACTATTTCGCTCAAGATGCAGTTAGTAAATGGCAGAATTGGGATTCAAATTCGTGCCACATTCTGACACGCAGTACTGGGCAACATAACCTTTATTTGACGCGTTAGAAGTACGCTGTCGTCCCTACCAGCCTAGCTGGTAAACCGTTCCTGATGCAATCTGACTGCGTTATGCTAGTGTTGTCATTTTTTTTTTTCACATGTGACCATTTAATTTTTGAGTTTCTCATCTATACAGGGGTCTTTTCTCATCCTCCAGGGCTTTCTTTATGCTAATGAAGCATGACCTTAGACCCAACATGGTTTCAATTTGTTGAATCTCTGTTTTCGGTGTTTGTGGAAAGAACATTTTATGTTATTAGTTTTATTTCCACTCATCTACTCCATCATCACAATAAAAAACAGACACATGCAGCATAGCAGGGCATGCTCTACATGGCATGGGTGGGAGAGAGCCTTTTCCTAGCGTCTTAGGGTAGTTAAATATAATGGGCATAATGATGCTCCATGATTCTCAAATGCAAAAAAAAATTTTTTTAATCACATTATTTTGTTTTATCAAAATAAAACTCTCTCAAATCTTCCAAAAAATAAATTTTTCAGAAAATTGTATTTCGTGAATGCATTGGAGACCCAAACTTTATATTCACAACAAACACACTAATACTAAAGCTTGTGTGGTCTCCTTAAGTCTTGGAGTTCCACCTCTATGCTGCCCACTGGAACCCCTTTCTCCATCTCACTTGGCCATTGCAACTTTTCTTAAAGCTCCCATGACCCAATTCCTAACTGTTCAGGGCCCAGGAGTTCTTATGTCACAGGATCTGAGTTAATGTTCCCTGTGAGGTCACACATCTTTTTCATTCTGGAATTGTGCTGCTCCTATTTTCTCCATGACAAGTGAATCAACATACCATATTTGGTCCATGTATAAGATGCACCATGTATAAGACAACCCCTACATTTCTAACTCAACATTAAGACATCAATACATGGGTTACTCCCAGGTATAAGATGACCCCCAATTTTTGGTCCAACAAGTTTAGACAGAAGTATCATCTCATACATGCGAAAATATGGGGTGTTCATGGCCCAGACATTCTCCTCTCAGAAAATACAGTTCACAACTTCTAAGGGTCTTAGCTATCACATATTGTGCCAACTTCTGCTACTTACCTCTGGGCCAATGGACTTCACACCCCAGAACAGAAGAGCTTTACAATTCTTCTGAGGAAAATAGGGAGAGCTATATAATCTCTAAGAGCAATGAAAACAATGTAGAAATGTCTTTCTTTATAAATTATACTACTGCATTTATAAACCTTTAAGTTTGAAATCATAATTTTCATATTTAGGATTTATTAACATTTATTGGACACTTAGAGGTGCCAAGCAAAACTTCAAAAGCTTTACATACCAGTACAGTAGCTGATGGTACAACCAGGTTATCTAACAGATGCATATTCTGTAATATCTTATTTTGCAGACGATGAAAGAGAAGGCTATAACTTGGGGCCTCTAGCACTGACCTGGAGGTTGAGTCTGCAGGGGGGCAATCTGACCCTGGGGAAGGCTCAAACTTGGTCTCTGGGAGCCGTTCTCAAGGCTGGGACTATAGGAGGAAGCCTAGTGATGAGCCCAGGAAAGCCAGTCTGAATTCTAGGTCTGTGGGGCTGGCTTGGCCCTGGGGCAGGCCAGACACCTGGGGCTGTGGGAGCTGTCCTGGTTCTTGGGTGACTTAAAAGACTGCGTTTATGGTAACTGGCCTAGTGCTAGACCAGGCTGGGAGCCTGGAACCATGGGGGTTGATTGGGAGCATGGCATCGCTGACCTGGACCATGGGAACTGGCTGGCACAAGATGGGACCAGGAGTCTGGTGCTGTGGAAGAGGTTAGGGGCTTCAGGAGCCTCCTGGGGCCTCTGGAGGTTTCTAGTACGCAGATGTGTTGGGAGCCTGTGTTCACAGGGACCCTATGGGAGCAGGAAGCTAAGGAAATCACCAGCTATGGGAGGCTCCTGGGACCACTGAGATGGGCAGATGCCAGGGAGGACCATGGGGATGCACAGAAGCCCGTGAGGATCTGGTGCTATAGGAGCTGCTGGGCCCACCGGAGAAGGCAGGCCCTGGAGTGCTGGGAGTCTGGGCTCCTTGGAACGTCTGAGAATCTGAAGCCAAGGATGATACCTAGGGCCTCTGGAGCCAGAGTGGTCTGCAGTGATAGGGGTCTTATTTTTTAGGAGCCTGCAGGGAGCCAGCCTGTCACTGGGCACAGTGGATCTGGGATCCATCATAAAATTAGGTGCTCCCTTCACTGTCCTTCTTCCATGGGAATGGTACCTGGCCTTGGGAAAGGAGTGATGGGATTAGAATGTATCTATCTTTTCTACCCTCCTCGATGCATCTTTTCCTTTTTTCTTCATTGTTAAATTTATTGGGGTGACATTGGTTGGTAACAATTCTACATTTACATTGCCTATGTGCTGTATTCTGTGCTCACCACCCAGAGTCAACTCTCTTTCCACCACCATATATTTGAAATGCATCTTCTCTTACTTCCGTGCTTCACCCAAGCATTATAATTTCTCACTTGGAATCCTTGGCTCTTGTGAAGGTATTTTCGCACATGAGCGGTTTTTGAAATGGAAGTTTCTGGGAGAAATGATCACTGGAAATTGCTAAGTTGTTGTTTTGTTCTTTCGTATTTTAAGGGGAAGAGTGGCATATATTTGTCTTCGCATCTCAAGTGTTCATTGATATCTCACACATAGATTTGCCCAAAAGTGTTTGTTGAATCTACAAGTGTAAATATCTATGGTAAATTCTTTTGGTAAGACATTGAGAAGAGCATTATATTTAGTTCAGAGATGTGTGACTTAAGATGAAGAATTTTCTCTGGACCTGACTCAGAGAAAAGATAAAACACTGATAAATAGCATCTATGGATACAAATGAAAAAAATTTAAATTTATTTATCTTTGTATTCCTAGTGCCATTCATGGGGCCTGAGATATAGCAAAAATTCAATAAATTGTTGTTGAATGAACTAGATTTAACAACATGAAGAGGCTTTTATATAATAAAATATAGGTAATGAGGAATATGGATTTTATAAAGTTTGTGTCTCAGTGTAGCCTTAGCCCTCTCCTATATAACAAGTACTCAAGAAATGTTGAAATGAATAAAAATTTTATATTATCTGTCATAAGTGAAGATAAAGAGCAATTGAACAAAAAATAAGTATACTTACATTGGAGTATGATGAATTGTGAGACTAAGAACAAGACAAGTTCATAGACAATGTATTGTAGAATTGTACACCTGAAACCTATATAATTTTTATTATCTAATGTCACCCCAATAAATTTAACAGTAAATATATATATATATATATATATATATATATATATATATATATATGGCAAGTGCAGTCTCTCTCACTTCCATATTTGCTTTGTTCCAGCCAAACCAGATTACTTAAACCTCTGATCTTTAGTCACATGGCCTTGGGTCCCCAAACCATCACATATGGATCCAGGCTATGTCTACTCCGTTATCATTCACTTAGCTAATGCAAACAGTTTCTCAAATGCCTCATCAGCAGGCCCCTATGTAACAGAATGTATTCTACTGCAGTTATTTGTTATATTGTGAGATTCCTTACCACAATTTTCATGACACTGTACTTTTGTTAGTTTAAAAATATGTATTAGTTAGATATACCAGTATATAGCACCATTTGTCTATTTTTACTTATGTTGCCTGTGCATTAGGTGTCATATTCAAGAAATTATTGTCGAGTACAAGGTCCTAAACATTTCCTCTATGTTTTCTTTTAAACGTTTTATAGTTTTAAGTCTTAAATGTTAGTATTTAATTAATTTTGAGTTCCTATTTGTGTAGGGTTCAAGATAAGGGTCCAACTTCTTTATTTTGCTTGTGAATATACAGTTTTCCCAAAATAATTTGTCAAAGAGGCTGTGCTATTATCACGAATAATGTTGTCACCCTTGTCAGAAATCACTTGGCTGTATATGCAGAAGTTTATTTCTGGGATCTTTATTCTGTTCTATTGTTTGATATATCTGCCTTTATATCAAAACCACACTGTCTTGATTACTGTTGCTTTATAATGTGTTTTGAAATTGGAAAGTGTGAGGCCTTCAACTTTATTCTTGAAGATGCTTTTGGCTATTCAAGTTCCCTTAGATTCATATGAATTTTTCCATGTCTGCAAAGAATGCCGTTGGGATTTGTATATGGATTGCATTGAATGTATAGATAATTTTGGGTAGAATGGAGTTTTTTAACAATATTACATTCTGAATATCAAAGGAAATAATAGAGTGCAAGGGTAACCTACAGGATGAGAGAAAGCATTTGCAAATTATATACCTGATCAGGGGTTAATATAAAAAACATTCAAAGAACTCACATAATTCAATAGCAAAAACAAAAACAGCCAAATTACTCAATTAAACAATGAATAAATGACCTAAATGGACAGTTCTCCAAAGAAGATATACAAATGACCAACAAACATATGAATAGATGCTTAACATTATTAATCATAAGAGAAAACAAATCATAGGCACAATGAGATATGATCTCACACAAAGGTGACTATCAAAAAAATAGAAAATAACAAATGCTGGTGAGGCTATGCAGAAATTGGAACCTTTGTGCACTTTTGGTGAGAATGTGAAGTAGTATAGTCTTTATGGAAAGCAACATTCATGGTCCTCAAAATAGTAAGAATTGAATTAGCATGTGCTACAGAAGTCTTACTTCTGAGTAAGTATTCAAATGGATTGAAGGCGGTATCCAAAGTGATGTTTGCACACCAATGCAGTATTTTTCACAATAGCCAAGAGGTAGAAGCGCCCTAAATGTCTGTTGACAGTTGAATGATACACTATGAAGCCTTATACAAGAAGGAAATCCTGTCACTTACAATATGGATCAACCTTGATGACATTATGCTAAACAAAACAAGCCAGTCACAAATGGACAAATACTGTGTGATTTCGCACATGAAGTATCAAAAGTAGTTAAAATCATAACAACAGTAAGTAAAAATATGATTGCCAAGAGCTGGGGGTGGGGGGGGTGCAGGGAGAAGAGGGAAAATTAGTGTTTAATGGGTATAGAGTCTCAGTTTTACAAGATGAAGAAGTTATAGAGGTCTGTTGCACAGAAATGTGAATATACTGAACCCTACTGAACTGTACACTTAAAAATGGTTAAAATTGTATATTTAATGGATATTTTTTTTACTGCAAAAAAATTAATTAAACACCTTTCTATAATCTAAGAAAATGGTTTCTGTAATCAGGAAGTTAAGAGCCATGGTTCTGGCTTTTGTTATAAATGTCATTAACTGGTAATTCAGCTCAGTGGAAATATGGAGTGACTCAGCACTTATTCTTAGCCCCTGTCATTTTCTGAATATACAATCACATGGGCATTATAACAAGAAGCCAGGGTTCTCTCAAATCAGGTGGAATTATAAATAAATTGAAGGATAGGACAGGATGTGTTGAAATGTCTCCAAAGTATTTATCAAAATATTAATAGTACACTGTCAAGTGAACTTGAGTTTCAGATTTAAATGTTATTTTCACACATTGCAAATAATTTGCCACGGTAAGGCACTTCCTAATTTGCAAAGCCTTTCCACAACGTGTTCTCTTTTAGTCACTACACCTACCTTATTAGATAGACAAAGAATGTATTATAAACCCCTTTACATAGATAAAAGTACTGAAGCTGAAACTCAGAGAGGTAGTGGTTTTCCAAGGCCCTACACCTTGGAAATATCAGAACTATTACTCTACCTATGGCTTTCTGGCTTCAAGTGACACATTCTTTTTCCATTATCTTACATATATCATTGATTGTTTTTATTAATATCTGTCATCTTTCAGGAGGTAGAAACTCAAGAGACCAATTGAAGAACAGTTGTTAATACTAGCATTTTAAGATCCAGAAGAGGTAGCAATCAGTGTGGTGAAGTTCAATAAGACTGTCTGCAAGTTCCTCTCTTAAGTTACCAAATACACAGCTCTTGTTTATTTGAGCAACATGAAGTCTAGGCTCTAAGGTAAGTTGTTCAGCATGAATTACTGAACGTGAGGATTTACTAAACACCATCTGCCAAGACCAATCTAACATAAATATAAAAATGAATTAAAAATCTAACTTTATGCACATGAGCGTTGACAGCTGTCCCTGCAATGGGTTTTTGGACAGGAGGGGAATGTGTATTCTATCACCTCCATAGTCAACCCATCTCCCAGTCCCTTAAACAAAGCTTTGTGCATCAGATGTAAGTACAGTTTGTCCTGGGAGCCACTAGAATTTGCTTGCACATTAAAGCTTTCTTTAGAATGCTGAGTTCAGTTCTTAGAGGTTCTTGGCATTCATGTTTCTACTCTCATAAGACAGTACTCCAATTTTTTTCCCTCTTTGGCGCTGTCCTTCTTATTTCTCTTACATATTATTTCATCAAATGTATGTACTCAATATGATTCCAATTCTGTTTTGTTTGTTGGGCCAGTGAACCTGGGTAACCCAAGGCACATGGCCAAGCATCTGGTAACAATAAATTCAACATTACAGTAGAAGAAGATCAAGAATCCTGTGACCATAAGGTAATGTGGAGAATATTTGGTAGCTATGAAGAATACACAATAGTGTGTTTTCTTCTATGATCATTGTATTCTCTGAATCGACAGAAGTGGGTCAAAGATCCCTTGGTAGCACACTTTTGGTACACAAGGCCAAGAAAAAGCAACACTTTTCCTTTGTATCTGATCCAGATTTCAGTTTTGATGTGTCATTTCTTCCTGGATTCCTTAGAATCACATAACCCTATATACTGCAAATAAAATATGTCCAGCAGGTCATCAGTTTAAAGGGAAGAGCTGGCTGTGTTTATATAACATATCTTCTTGTGGTCATTAGTCTGTTTTCATAGTCGGGGTTTGGGTAGGTGTGGAAAAGTCATTGAAAGCTTTTTTTCCCCCATAGATATTAATTCTAAATGTTTCTCCCTTTCATTTTGGCACAATAAATTGTCCCAGAACCTAGGACAGCTTTATAATAAGTACCCAGTAGGTACCAATATATATTTAGTGAATAAATAAGTAAATGAGTAATCTACTGTCAGCTTTCTCTCTTTACCCTATTCATCAATAATTTTTTAATGTTTGTGTATGAAAAAGGTTAGAGTGCCACAGCAATAAAAACTCTCATGTCTCACATATATTTAAGATAAAAATTGTCCAGCCTTTGAGATATGCAATGGTAGCTTGCGCACTAGACTATGATTCAAAGCAATAGAGAACATGTTTATTCTTGTTTCATTTTGTTGTTATTATTTGTAATCACTGAGTACCCACTGTCTAACACAATGCCTATACTGGAAATTATTATGTTTGTTGAATAAATAGATGAGATAATTTCAAGAAAGTGACTGTCCACCATGGATAAATAGATGTTGTCATTTACATTCATCCTGGGACCTGAAGTGAGTTGTTCCTGAGCTTGCAGAATAAGGAAGTTTTGCTATGTCTGGGGCTAGGAGAAAGTCAGAGCTGGCCCCCAAGAAATAGAAATGAAAACTGAGTCTTATTATTAGGAATTAGTGTGCCTTCAGCTCACAGCAACAGCAGGGATTTGGAAGTGACAGTGAGGGTGGAGCTGGTATTTATTTCTTAAGAATATCTGTTTGTAGTAGCAATGTGTCCAACTAATTAATTAGTCTGTTTGCTATATACCAAGCTATATAATCATAGATATATGAGGCATATATGGCTAGATTTTCTCTCCTCATAGATACACTTATATATAGTATTTAGTTCTATATATTTAAATAGAGAGTTATACATTCTATATATAACTTGTGAAAATACGAAATTTTTAGGTGATTTTCAGAAAGCCAGCTCAAAGTAGGGTGACCAATGGGAGAAATGAGTGAAACACAAGATCAAGGTGTGAAGCATGTATGTATTTGTGAGGGGAAATATTGGCGCTGCTCTGGAAGAGAAACCTGGTAGAGCTAGAAAGGATAGGAGTTTAGATTTATTGAAATTTAGGTATGAAAGGAAATGTCACCTTGTTTCTAAGTATAGACCTCTTTGGTGAGATCCGTAGATACATCCATGACTTACATGGCATCCTTGGGAAACAAGTGTCTAGAATGTATTCACACTTCCTGAGACAGTTAGGATTGCTACTGTTAGTATTTTTATAATTATTGCTCTGATGGGTATTGTACCCAAGCAAATAATCCATGGAAAAGCACTTGTTGAACACCCTGCACTTTTGCAGATGTGATGGGCAATACCAAACCTGAGAACACCTATATCATCTCTGTATTGCTTTATGTGGGTGGTGAGCACATAATTCAATGCATAGATGACGTAGTGTAGAGTTGTACACCTGGAAACTATGTAGTTGTTGCCAACCAATGTCACCCCAATAAATTTAACAATAATAAACAGATAAAAAAAAGAAATGTATATTCAACTCCTCAAGGAAGGCATATGCTTGTAAATAATCTAATCCACAAAGTAATAAAATACATAGTAAAACCCAAATTGATTTAGTATTAAATGCTTGAGATTCTCATTCTGTTTCACTTAGTGCTCTGAGTCATAACTAATTCTGGAAGAAAGTGGCCATGGGTTCCCAGAGAAAAGTCACCTTCTTTCCAGTTGAGGCTAAGACAAAGATCAAACATTTGTCATAGTTTTGCTGCCAACAGAATATGAGAACTGAAGAGAGACTTGAAGAGTGACAAATGAGAGGCAGAATATCCAGTCTTACATTTTTGCAAAAAAAAAGTCATTTTGTATCTTTTCTTTTTCTTTTTTAAAAATAAAGACACAGGCATTTGTAAGGAAGCTGTTATTGCTACAAAGGGATTCAGATAGTGAAAATATATAAAAAATGAGGAGTCTTTTTCAAGGGCCATAAATTTCCAATTTCTTCCCTGAGAGTTGAGAACAAATGTGGTTCTTCAATGTGCAGGGTGTTCTAATTAGAAAATGAGCTAACAATTTCCTTTGGAGTAGCTCTCTGTGTTGCTTATTGTCTGAAGCAGAAAGGCTCAGAGGCCAAATCTGAGTTCATGTGCAATATGGAATGACAACAAGGGAGACAGCTTTTTGGCTGATAAATTCAGGCTAAAATGATTTTTTTGCATGAATTATGCAAATAAAATATAAATCTTCTGTTTTCTTATATGTTGGGCCAGCAGTCCTTGAACAGAAATATTTTATATCTTCCCTTTGGATCATAGAGTTGTTAATGGAAAAGCAGGAAGGGATTCAGCAGATATAAAGCTTAATATCTTTTCTCTCTGAAGTAGTCATAAATGACTGGCTAAGTGATTTTTAAGAAGTCTTGATTGTGCTTCTTACCATCCTGGTATAAAAGAGAAAAATGACTCTATTAAGGAATGTTCTAAGAACAGCAAACCCCCCAAACTGTAAGCTTTCACTTACAGATTTCCAAATGGACAATATATTTTTCCTTGGTACCTAATAGGTGTTCATCAGAATGCTTACTGCAAGCTAAAGAAAATGACCTGTGTCACAATGGAAATGGGAACAGTGAACCTAAGTACAAACCTTAAACTCTGAAATAATTAAGTGGTGGGGAAAAAAATGAAGGTAATCAAATGAGAAACTTGTATAAACAATCTAGAGGAGAATAGTGAGCCTCTCTTTCTGATTAAATAAATAAGAATGAAAACAGAATGGATTTATCTAAATCAAGCTTTCAACCTGTGGCCCGGGCCTCATGTTGCCCAGCATGGCTTTGGATGTGGCCCAACACAAATTCATAAACGTTATGAGATTTTTTTTGTGACTTATTTTTTTTTTAAGCTCATCAACCTTAGTTACGTATGAGTGTATTTTATATGTGGTCCAAGACAATTCTTCTCCCAATGTGGCCCAGAGAAGCCAAAACCAAAAGGTTGGATACCCCTGACCTAGTGTTTGCACCCTCAGATTCCACTTCAATTGTCCCTTTTGTAACCTCCTATTTGTGAAAGACTGTGACCTAAATGGCCTGGCCTAATTGGTGAAGTGGGAGCCCTCCTTTCTTGAATTATTGGTTCAGAAATCGGCCCACACCTGGGCCTATGAAAATTAGCAGAACTTTTCCCTGGATACAGGGATGATATGCATGTAGGACCCAAGAGAAGCTCTCTCTTTTCTGATATTATACAGGGTATGGATATAAGACCTGAAGTTTCTACAGTTTTACTATCATGAAAGAAATCAGTCTAAAATTGAAACCACATAGACAAGAGATGGGGCCAAGAAAACCACTGAGAACCAGAGTAGACACTATATCCTGCTCAGCCTTGGCCTTTACAGATACGTGTTCCAGTAAAATTCCTTATAATCTTAAGCCAGTTGATTTGGCATTTGTTTCTTGAAATTCAAAACATCCCAACTTATTGTAAATGGAAAGTAATTGGTTTTATTCATGTTGATTAATTTCCATTCAAGTATGAGAGCAACGGAACGCCTGTTTTTATCCTCACTTTTTCACCAGGGCTCTACATGGAATGTCAGTGAGTCAGGTGTGTGTCAACTGGAGGCCTCTATACATCTTAACCCAGATCATTTAAGTGTTGCCAGAGCACACTCTCTCAGGTGTGATGGAGATATAGCCTTCTGCTACCTGAAGTGAGCACAGAACAAAGGCTCTGCCCAAGAGAAAATGATAAACTCAGTGGATTGCTTTTCCCCTCTGCCACGATACTCCTTACATCAGGGCGGCATGAAAACAGCTGTAGGCATTTGTGTGATATGGATTAATGGGAATTTGGAATTCAATCCACATAGATTGAATGTAAGTGGAATAGAATAATGTGGTGTTCAGAACATTACTTACAAGCATAATTCCTACTAGCTGTCCAGAATAGAATTGGCTCATCGGGACACAAATGAGCTGGACCAGAAGTTGCAGGGCTAATGTTAATCTTTTAGGTAATGTTTATGTGATGAGTCTAATTTGCGAACATAGGTATGTGTTAATGTATCCCATGGCATCAGGTGACAAAAGTAGGTTGGAAATGAGAGGGCAAGCCAGGTTTGACATGCTCTGCTCCAGAAGCTGTTCCATGGGAAATTCTTCAGATCACCAGATATGTAAAATTGTAAGGAGAGGATTTAGTTCACTGGTAACTAATCAAAATAACAGTTCTCTTCTGTTTTTTTTCTTTTTTAATATTCACAATAATAAGATTTACTTATGTTTGTATGGCATAATTTGTCATATATAGAGAGAGTATATTTTATGGGAAGTTCCATGTTCTATGCATTCTACATATATATAAAAGAGTTCAATCTCTCATGTTAGAATTATCTTTTAAGATTAAATTATCTAGTCAGAAGGCTAATTATTTTTTATTATCTTTATAAAAATAACATTTCCAAGTTGAGTTATGGCAAGTTAATCACAGATATATAGCCAAAATACAGGATAAATGATTATAGATGAGTGTTTATCAATTAGTTAAAATATTGCATGTTACTTCTCTGAGTTTTGTGATTTGGGGGAGTTTTGTCAGCTTTTAAAATTTTTATTTTTTTTAATTATCTTTTCTTAGTACAAATACATTTGAGTATTTATATCTAATTTTCTAATTGCATTTGTACTATTCTACCCACCCCACCCCCCAAAGAGGATTCCCCAGAGTGGGCACGTATAAAATTCCATACAATTTGGATTTTTCCCCACAATGTACACTTGGGAATTATGGAGGAAAATGATAAATTACTCAATTATCTAAGGGAAGATGGAAAACTTCTTATAAAGAAGTTTTGTTTAAGAAGAAGTAGAGAGAACTGGGGTCAAACAGAGGAAAGAAATATTAGTCCTAAGTTGAAAGTCCCTGTAGAGCCTCAAATTGCACCCCATCCCACCCTGCCTAGTCAATTTCTATCCCATTGCTCTCTCTGAATTAAATGTATATTACATTTTACTTCTATATCTTCACTAAAATATAAGCTTTATGAAAGCAGGATTTGTTTCATCTTGTTTATTACCAAATGCGCCCCCACCCCATAACCTAGAACATTTGCCTGTCATATTTGTTGCATGAATGGATGAATGCCCTAAATTTCTCTATATTGACGTGAGCTTTTTGATTCTCGTGATTCAGCAGAAGGGAATAGCTGTTAAGATTTCTGAACCCTTCCAAATCTCCAGCTAAGTTTTGTTTCTGTACCCTCAATCGTATGGCACTGTAGCTTTATTTTTGGTTAACACACACATGCACATGCACATACACACAACTGAAGGAATCTAGCAAAGTAGAACCCAGATTATATATATGAGGGCTGTCTGGAAAGTATCCAGCCATGTAAATGTTCTCCTTATTTTGACATTGGCTGAATTTTTCCTGGAAGGCCCTCATATATATTACTCTCTCTACAACCATTTTCAGAAAGGCATTTTCAGAAAAAAAAAAAAAAAATTCAACCAGACTAAAAAAATACATCTGGCTGCCATATTAAAAAAGCAAGATCTTGACAACTATTAATTTAATTAAAAGTTGTGCAGGCATTTTCTCACAAAGCCCATGTATCCTAGAATTAATGCAGATAATATTCCTGAACTTAGAAGTTATCCTGGTACTTTTTGTTATAAGTTGGTTCTTCTAATCATCTGTATGTGTGTGTTTATGAAAGTTATATTTTGTAATCATAAATGAGAGGACCCAAAGGGTTCTTTCACTTGCAGGCAACTCTCCAAATAGTCTCCAAATAGTCATTAGAACTGGACAAAGATTTCCTAATACCAGCTTGGCAATTTTGCTAAACCTCATCTATTTTAACTTTTCCCATCAGAGAATTTTGAGTCTGAAGGGGACGTTAGTAACACCTGTGCAAGTAACAGATGCATCTGAACTAGTCATGCCCCATCTTCTTTTTCTTCTCTTTTTTCTTTTCTCTTCTCTTCTTTCCTTTTCATTTCTTTCTTACTTTTTATCCCTTGCTAATACTCCCTCTTTGGGTTTGGAGTGAAAATGTGCCCAGGTTCACATTTCTTTCTTCATCTAGAGGTGGCCATGTTACATATTTCTGGTTACTGATATGGAAGACAAAGTCTAATAGAGTTTTATTGCAAAGGATTATGTATCCAAATATAAGGAGCTTGCACAGAAAGTAACACTATTTGTCCTTCCTGCTGCTATGTAGGACAAAATGTGTGGTGCTAATGCTGCCATTTTGTGATCATGAGGTGAAAAGCAAACAGCTGGGACTGATAGAGCAGAACCCTGGAAGAAGCCTCAGTCTATGAGGGTGTCATGGAGCCGTGCCCTGGGTTGGACTGCTCATCTCCAGACCACTTATGATATAAGAAAAATAAACCTACTGTTGTTTAAGTTACTATGAGTTTAGCTTCTGCTACTTGCCGCCAGAAGTATGCCTGTTATAGTTATTAGTTCTATCTTTTAAGAGAAGAAAACTGAGGGCAAATGAGAATAAGCAATTTGGCCAGAGGCATAGGTAGATTTGGTGAGACGCATATTACAAGAGCCCCTGCCTTTCGTGGGATATTCACAAGGACACCCTGTGGCCACCAAGTAAGATGATGGACTTCTAGTACCTTCCTGTTCAAGGCAAGGAAATCATGAAGTTAGCCAAATGCTCATTGTAGAAAATGGCAGAACTACTGATAATTATAAGGATAATTGTTAGACCACAATACTGTATAATATCTATTATATGTGTTAGTAATTTTTGATGATTTCTATGTAACATGTTGAAGCCAAATTACTATCATCTGCAATAAAATATCTATTCATGATTGAGTCAAAACATCTGGATGACAAGTCAAAAATTCTACCATTCATCAAGTAGTCTTTATCCTCATCTCTAATTATCCAATTATCTGGATGTTTTGGCATCATGTAGATTCAATTAAGTTAAGCATTGTATGAAGGAGGTGATTGTCTTCTGAATTTGAGCAACGTGCTTTTAGTAATTCAGACCTTCAATTTTTTCTTTTTCTCATGATTGTGTGTGTGTGTGTTAATAAAGGGTCCTGGAAGACTCTAGATTGGCTTTATGTTATCTGTTTTCTCTCAGTCTTCAGTTATTAATTTATGCTAAATCAAATGGAAGTTTTCAACTGCTTGTAAACCTCCTTACAAAGGAGGTTTTTCTCTCGTTCACTTGTGCGGAAACCCCAGTTCCAGTCACAGCTTTTCCTTTGTCACATTTCCATGCATATTACTCACAAATAAATAAATCCTCTTAGTAAAGCACTTGGCATCTTTATCTTCCTTCATGAAAATGCAATTCTGAAATTTCCAGTTACACATATGGACCAGATGTGAAACATGACTTAAATGAACAGGGAATTCAGGATGGTTTGGCAATCCGGGGACATATACTGTATCTCTTTTGTGCTAATGTTTCCTTTATAATTCCCTGTTGCAGGACAGCTGCTGCAAGGGCCTGAGTGCCCCTTCTTGGCATGTTTTTTTTTTTCTTTTCTTTTTGTGCCCTTTTCTGCTTTCCTCAATACAATGGGGGGGGGGGATTAATAATGGAGGCGAACCAGAAATAGAACACTTCTCTATGTCTCTGTGACCAGGTGGGCAGGCAGGGTCAGTGACAGCACTATTTCTGACTCAAATTTGGTTTTAAATTTTCCTCATGCCATGACAATTTAGTCAGTTCAAATTAGCACTCTATCTACTTGTGGTCACTATAACCTTCTTAACTTAAATTTAATGTACGTTTTCCACATTTATGACCCCCCTAGCAGGTGTTCCTTTGGAATAAAAATACTGAGTAATATATTTCAATCAACGAGTGTGATGGAAAGAAAGAAAATTTCCTTGGGGGTGGGGGGGTGTATGTGTTGGTGTTATTTCAAACTGTAAGGGATTATAATTTCAATGGGAGAAACACATTCCAAAATAATATTATAAATGTATCCACCTCATTTAATCTTGAATTCTTTCAGTCAAAGTATAACTACTGCTTCACTCATCAAACCTACTATGGCAATCTCACAGGTGTCTTCTTATATCCACTGTACTTGTCCATTCATTGCTTCATGTAGTAGCCTAAGAAGTGGGTTCTGTTTGTTTGTTTGTTTGTTTTTAAGATTTGTTTTATTGTTTGATAGAAGATGAAAGAGAGAGAGAGAGAAGGGGGAGGGCCCAGATCAGTCTCCATAGTGGTACATCATTAGTTATGACATGGTTTCATTCCATACAGGTGACTTTGGGGCCACGTTGAGTAGGAACTGAGCCAGGGGCCTCCCGTTTGGGATTGAATCTCAACCCCAACCCATACAACCCCACATGCTGAAATCTGGCTCTACTGGTCACTGCTGGCATGACTTGCGTCCCAAGTGGGAGGCCCTTGGTTCAGTTTCCAGCCAATATCTCCTGGTGTTCTTGCCAGGATGTTAGAGTTTGTATATCAGGAGTGTGTTCTGAAATGGATAACTCCCTTATTCCATCTTATGTCCCAGCCCCCTTGTTCAAACACCTTTGGAAACTATCTCCCACCTCCTGCCAGAACATGCAGGCTACATCCTGCCACTCTTTTGTGGAGTGTAGTCAGTCCCTTTGCTCTCTTATTAGGACCAGATCACCCCCTCTTGCCTTATATTGTGACTTAACTCTATTACTGGCCTTGTATTGAAAATGTATAATTGTTTCCAATACATCAGTTTTGAAAGGCTTTCTTATTTGGAAAGGTTCTTAAAGATTGTGATATTGTAGGAGAAGATAACCCACACACAGCAGACATAGAAAGGTGGACAGTGGAGTGTGTGTGAGTGAGTGTGTGTGCGTGAATATGAATGAAAGAGGCAGGGCGGGGAGGGTGGGGGAGAGAACCTGACAATTTGACTGAACGAATATTTTGTATTTTAGGGGACTGATGTCCTCTTTGAACTAGTGGAAGAGTCAATGGGTTCTGATTCTTTTATTTTTATTCTCATGACTTAATTGACATTCAAGGACTGGGAATTGGCATCCAAAAATTAGTATATCTTCCAATCCATGTAATTTAAAATATATGATGAAAGCAGTATAGTCAGTAGTTTGTGATCTATTCTGCCACCAAAGGCTCAGGTACCAAAACAGATACTCTGCTACAAATGTTTTTATTTTTTAGAAATTTAATATTTCATAATGTTCTTTAAACTTATTGGGAAAGTACCACTTACGTTTCTGTGAACATTTACAGTGAAATTTGAAGCCACTCAAAAATACGTTTTTGAATAAATATGAGCAGAAATGAAAGTTTTCAGGTCTGATTCCAATAGACCACACAATAAGCCACAAAACAATAAGCAATTGACACACTGATGCTCTCAGAGGATAAGTTACCTAAACATCAGTGTGATGGGAAGTAAGGAAACTCTTCAGAAATAAAATTCTCATGGGTTTCTAAAACTTACCATACTTTTTTCCCTAAATGAATGCACATATTTATTATTTTTCCTTATATTTCTTTCTTAGCCTTCAACACACAGTCCCCATTGTGAGTTTGCCTATTATTTCTTGATTCCAAGGCTCTTTATAGAGTCTGAGCAATTATAGAATCCCGCATCAAATCCTCATATGTTGTGAATGAGAATTTCAATGAACATGTACTTGGGAAATGAAAGACAGATGGTCTTCCAGCCTGCATCTCCTTTATCTCTTTTGTCAACCCAGAATCAACTTCACATGTCTACCCCCTTTTATTCAAATCAATATGCATGCATATATTTCATAAATCTTTTTTCTTTCCACCTAAGTGTGTTTATCATTTCTAATTCTCTGAATGTCTTCTCCATTGAATTCCTCCTTTATTGTTTTTCTCCTCTCATCCCTGCAATTCATTCCTCAATAAGGCCTTCTCACATTTATTCTCCTGATTTTTCTAAATAAAAGCCATGTCAACTAGGTTTTTCTTTATAAGAAAACAAACTAACAGATTATTTTATATTCAAATCTTCACTGAAGTCTGAATTTAAGGCACCTGCCACACAGAAGGCATTGAATAGTTCAGGGAGAATGTAACCGATCCATTACACTCATCCATTTTCACTTTCCTAAACCTAGAGCCTCAAGAAGTATCACTGGAACTGAGGGAGGAAAAGAAAACAAGAGGGTGGAGGGTGGGAAATGCACAACACACTATACTCCCTTTTCCTACAGCTCAACTGTGGAAGTTGAGGGTCAGGTCTGACCTGGAAGAAGGAAAAATTTTGAACTTGAATGTTTTGTCTGACACTGAACATAAGACTGACCAGTAGTGACTACAACAGCTAGAACTACCTGAAATCTCATCAAAGGCAGAGAGGGGGAAACTGACACAATATATTTCAGGTCAGTATTTGAAAGAAATATCAATTTCATGTATGTGCTCAACCGAGCCCAGCATTTTAAACTACACACATGTTAAATTAACATGAATGAATACATAATAATACAATAAAAAAGTATTTTATGAAATAACAACTAGGCAGGAAAAAATACAGAAATCTCAGATGTGCTCTTTAGTGCTATAAGACAAATAAAAATTGCCTCTCTGAATCTCAAAATTTTCATGAAAATAATAATAATAATACTATGCTATTACTGTATTGCTGTGAGACGTCAGTAAAAAAATAATACATTGAAATATCTAGCACAATACCTGGAACATAGAGACTCCTCAGTTCATCCTACTTCACTTCTCTTAAAATTTTCTACTTTAGTATATTTTTGGAGGAGCCACTGTATATCTAAGAACTATACTAGAAATGTATGCGATGAATCTTCCTTTGTATATTATAAGCCATTAAAGGACACAAAGATGGTACCAAAAAAGTAACAAGATTATCATCAAAAGCTAAAATGTGGCTTAAACTATAGTATAGTTGTTTTAGAAATTCATAGAAAATGAAGCAAAATGTGAACCAACAGATTTCCTAGAAAACAGACGAAAGTTTAAGTCAACAAGAAGACTTGTTTTTCTTCCTTCTGGCTCTTTCCAAACTAAAACACACCCAGAGTCCTTTCTGAAAATTGAAGACTGGAGGAGCCAACAGTAGATGTCATTGTATTAGTGTGTTATCCAAGACACAGATCTGTATCCCCCAAATTCTTACAGAACACGCCTCCCTGGTACCCTGTTTTAACATTTGCTACAGATTACTTGGAAAACATTGTTGGGGGCAAAGCCACATCTAACAAGTGCCATTGCTAGAGCATCAGGTTCTGATTTTAATAAAAACAAGATTCTAAGCCTTTGGACATCAATTTATGGCATTAGGGGCTGTAAATAAAGTATAAGACCTAGTTACACTGAGTTTATTAATGCAAAACCACCGTGAAATCAATGGTTTGCTTGAAGAACTTAATTTACCTTGGATTGAGAAAATGTTTCATCTCATTGTATGTGAGAACAGTGAATATGCACATACAAGGAAAATAATAATAATAAGGGAGTGTTTGCAAACTTTTTGACTACTCCAGCTCTCCAAAGAGAGACACTCTTATTGCCAACTCATAACATTCTCTTCTGGACCCAGAAGATTTGATCTTGATCTTCATCTTTTGTAATGTATAGAGTCAGAGTAAAAGTAGAGAAATCTAAAGAGAGTAAAATGATAGAATAAAAATTAACTCAACCTACATAATAAGAGATAGAGAGAGAGAGAAAGGGATGGTGGTGGGTATGAGTTAGAGTGGAAGATAAAACACAAATTGCTTTTACTGGAAGGAGCAACATTGAGGGTAGATGTTGTGAGGACAGCTATAAACAAGAGTCTCTTAAGTGTTGTGTGTGACAAAAATGAGAAGAGAAAATGAGCTATGAGAAGCACGGCTGAGGTTATGAATTAAATATATTTTAATATCTTATAAGGAATATGAGTAATGCTTTGAATTTCTTTTGGTCATATTTGGTTTTAGCTCATGAATTGTGCTTCTTGAAGGCAAAATTGTACATATAATTTTTTTTTTAATTTCTCAGTTATGAGGGATACCCTTATACCCACATCACCAGAAAATGATTTTACTATTTTCTCCCATAC
>PVKE010025483.1:0-23010 GCA_004027555.1 Craseonycteris thonglongyai | reverse complement strand
CCTAACTTTATGTTTTCTCAGTTCAGAATTTGGTGGATAATCTGTTTGATACTTGTTATGTAAAGCTAAAAAATGTCTCTCCAGATTACCCTTTTTAGCAATGGCTACCGAGGTAAGGCATATTAAACAACAACATTTATTATTCACCATTGTAAAAAAGTAATCGAGTTCCCATTCTTCATTGAAGTGATAAGTTTTCAATTTTTTCGGTTTACTACTCATGTTCATGGGTATACTAGAATGCAAAGAAATATGACAATTTAAAGAATAAATATTGAATTAAATATTTTCCTAGAAAACTCAAAAACTCATGAACTGTGGCAATTATCTCCGTTACATTGAGAGAAACAATAACAATACTGCATATTACGATCGGGGACAACAATACAAGTATATTAAAATCAATATAGATATATTCAAATTTACAAGAAGTATGTTAAAGTTACAATATATTTATTACGGTTTACAATACTGACTTCTTAATTTAAATAGAATTATTGTTATTCCTAATATATTTGTAATACTGTCCCTTATTTTTCTCTCAGTGTAATGACCACAGTTTAGAGATCTGTTGCCGGGAATGCTCACTTATCAAGTAAATAGATAGGTAAGAAAAGCAATTTAATTTAAAACAAAGAAAAGGTACTTACATTTTAAACAGAAGAAAAATTGAAACTCAACGTGGTCACTGAGGATAAATAATATTGATTGATAATAATACTGTTACTACAAAAGAAAAGAAGCTACCGTATGACACTTCCAAATATTCAAGCTAACTGACTGTGTTCTTCGATGAGTCGAGTCGTAACTGTTGCGCTCACCCGTTGCGTCCGGTGACAAGTGTAACACATAAGTCAAAATGTATTGCCTGGGTGGGCGGAGATCACAGTGTCAGGCTGTCAGAATTCTAGGAATGTATGACCTTGGCAAATTCCCAGAATGCATTAAACTATTGCTAGAAAGTTTTGTCTTCTACAATCGCTTCAAAGTCCACGGTACACGGAATTCCACCCCAGACATTGCGAGTGATCGACGATCGACCAAAATTGGCCTCGCGATCGACCGGTCGACGGCGATCGACTTGTTGGCCACCCCTGCTATATGCTATGTGAGATCCTAGAAGGCCTGGACCAGACCAAGGATGTGAGCAGAGCAAAGAAAGCTGAACTAATGAATAGTAGTTTACAGTTCATCTGTAAAGTGGTTAGGAATGTCCTATCGGTGTTAATTTCCTGGTTGCTGAACTTTATTGAAAAAGAGCTACATTTATTTACGCTTACTCTTCATCAGTCATTCTACTTGCTTTGTTTCATAAAAGCATCCATGGCAGATACTATCATATTTCTCATTTTATAGAGGAAAAAAATCAAGTTCAGAGAGGTTAAGTAACATGCCCCAAATCATACAGTTTGCATGTGGCAGAGCTAGAATCCCACCAGGGCAGGCTGGTTTCTAAACCCTCAGCCTGAATCCCCACCCCCACAGCACTTGGTGGACTTGCCAAACCCACTCGTTGCTCAAGGCTATTGCTCTTCCTTCCCCCTGGATCTTTGCATGGCTGCTTCCTTATCATTCAAGTCTCTGCCCAGAATCACTTCCTCAGAGACATTGTCCTTGATGGTTTCCCAACCATCATCCTCTACTCTGTGATCCTGTTAGATTGCCTTCATCGCATGAACCACCATCTAACATCCTCCGGTTCATGATTTGATTATTGTCTAGTCCCACACCCAGAACCTAAGCTTTGTGAAAGTGGGGAGTTGTTTCTTCTGTCTTATTGGTCACTGTGACCCACAGTCTGATGCTGAACCTGGCATAGCAAGGCACTCCTTAAATACTTACTGAATTCCTAATGACTACTGCAGGCCAGATAACCCCTAGTATGTTAAGAGGACTCTGTCCTCAGTAGGCCAGTCCTTAGAAAAGTGCCTGTTTGTGACTGATGTATATCTCCAAACCCGTTAGGCTCAATTCCCGTATCAGTGCTTCTTTGCCATATCAAGCGAGAAAACTGATCTATACATGGGCCAACTGAGTGGTTCTTTCCATGCAAAGAGGGAGGCTCAATGACTTAATGTTTGAAGTGTGCTTTATAATCTCCCCAACAAAGATACACTGCTGAATAAAAATAATTTCCATCCCTTCAGATTGAAGCCATACATACTCAGCTCCTACAAGACTAGTCAGTTGCTTCTGGTTTCAAGAGTGCTCCTTGACAGACAGCCCTCAGCTTTATATACCACACAGGATAATATCCAAGGGGAAAAAAATTATTACAGAACACTCTCTCTGGCCTGGGTCCAACATTTGATGGAGAATATTAACAATATTGCTTGGGTTGAAGTCTCTCAGTTCCCCCCTGACACATGTCTGAATGAGCTTGATGGATGTGACAAGCATCTTGTTTTTGACCCTTATGAGTGTGAGTTTATGGTCAGCACAATTGTGTCACAGGTTTCTAACCAGGCTCAGACCTCACACAGTGCTGCCATGTTTGTTTCTTCAGAAAGTTTGTTGGTTTCCGTGATGTCACCTTCCTCTCCGTTCTCTACAACTTTGTACTTTCTGGACTAGTCCCTTGGAACCGCTGTGAGCTCACTCACTTTGAAGTACTGTTCTTGCCATTTAGAATCCCTCTCCCTCTGCCTGTGTCTAGTTTAATTATTCTTCTTCTCTCTTTTTTTTTAAGATTTATTTTATTGTTTTTGACAGAGAGAGACAGAGAGAAGGGGGAGGGCCCAGAGCAGTCTCCACAGTTATACGTCATCAGTTTTCGACATGGTTTCATTCCACACAGGTGGGTAGGGGCCTCACAGGACAGGAAGCAGATGGAAGCCTCCCACATGGGAAGCAGGCCCCTGTGAGCTGGGGGCCCAACCAGGGGCCTCCCACAAGGGAAGCTTGCCCTGGCGAGAACTGAACTGGGGACTACACCCCAGTTCAGCATATGGGTCTGCCCTGGTGGGGCCGGGATTCAATACTCGGACCTTAGGGATGCAAAACGAGCGCTCAACCCACTGAGCAGTCCCTGCTTCCCCTTAATTTTTCTTAAAGACATGGATCTGTTGTCCCACCTCTCCCTGCCTGATGTTATCCCTCATATTCCCCAGATTAAGCCGGGTGCTCCTCTGAATGCTAAAAGAACTTTATGTAGTAGACCTGTAGTTTACTTACTTATTTTTGTCTACTGGCCAATGGACTCCTGGCTTGTCTACTTTACTCATCATGTATCCCCAGAACGTCACTGCCCTGAGCATGAGAGCTCCTCATAAGCGACTGGGACCTGTGTTTAGATGGACTCCCCTGCTCCGCCTCCATTTTGTATTAACCTGCCTCAGAGGAAAATATTCCTTTTCCTCCACTTAGACCTCAGAATGTCAATTTCATTCTCAAAATAAGGTCCTATTTTCAGTTCCTGGTGTCACCTTCCCAAATCTTTCTCATGGTCTACACTGACCCCAACTGATGGTGGGCAGCAGCGAGGGCCCTGAGGGCAAAGAACTCTTGGTGTCAAGAGCATAAAGGCAGGCAGAAGCAGCATGACACAAGGATCAAAGACAGCTTAGCTTCTTCATCCTTGCCCAACCCTCTTCTGACCAAAAACGTCCACTTCCACTTACAAACATTCCCTTCAAATCTCCATCACCATCCCCAAGACGGAAAGGAAATAACAACCGTGTCCTTGGTAATGTGCAACTACACAGTAACAGCATCAGTTTTCACTTGTGGCTTGTGGAATAAATGCTGTGGTTTCCAGGGGACAATAAAGGCCTCAGTTTCAGAGTGGGGGCCGGCCCGTCATGGGAGGGAGGGTGGTCGGCACACGGTGGCCTGGCATGTTCTCCCATGGCAGGAGCGGCGTCCTCACCAAGTGGCTGGTGGTGAGGTATGGACTCTGGTCAGGCCTCCACCTGCCATTCCGTGTTCCTGGCTACTGTATGAGTCTCCTGCAGCCTCCCATGGGTTCTAGTCTCCCCACCCTCATAGCCTGTCAATGCCTCTCCATGCTGCTGACCCATTCACTTCTTTTGCTGGTAACCGAGAACGCAAGGAAGAACTCCAAGTTTCATACTAAAGACAGGAGGAAACCACTGATGAGTTTTAAACAGGAAAACAACACAAATGAAATAAGAATGCTTGGGAAGAATTTCTGTTTAATCTTAGAACTACATTGTAATTCACCTAAATAGCTGGCTTGTTCTGGGCTCTTGGGCATCCTCATTTGGGTCATTAACAAGGTTTTTTTGTTTGTTTTGTTTTTTTCCTCATCAGTGTCTTATTAGAAAACATAAAGTCCATGTCAGTGGCTGTCAATAATGGAGGTAGATTGCTCTGGTAGATATTTTGATCCTTATTCTTGACTCCACATTGCCTCACTCTTGCTTTTCTTTATCCTTTTTGTTTCTCTTTTAATGTTATGCTATTTTGTCCTAGTTTGCTTCAAATTCTTTCTGGAAAAAGCTTTAATATGAATAATGTGCCACCCAATACAATAGTCATTAGCCCCATCTGGCCATCTTGATTAAATTTTAAATAATTAAAGTTAAATTAAATGACCATATGATCCAGCAATCGTGCTCCTTGATATTTACCCAAAGAAGCTGAAAACTTATGTCATGCAAAAGCCTGCATGTAGATGCTTATATAGCAGCTTTATTCGTAATTGCCAAAACTTCAAAGCAATCAAGATGTCCTTGAATAGGTAAATAGATAAACTGTGGTGCCTCCAATGGAATATTATTTAGCACTAAAAAGAAATGAGCTAGGAAGCCATGAAAAGTCATGGCAACCTTTTGGAGATTTCTTTTTAACTTTAAACAAAGTTTTATTACACAAAGGTTGTCACATAATTGGATATTTTCTAGTTTACATGCAATTTTTCTTACTCTCCACAGGAGACTTAAATGTATATCACTAAGTGAAAGAAGCAAGAAGCTACTCTGAAAAGGCTACATATTACATGGTTTCAACTGTATCAGAGGAAGCTGGGATGGCTCAGCAGGTTAAGTCCTTGCTTTGCAGCCCTGGAGACCGGGGATCGAATCCCAGCCCTGGCCGATGTGGACCCACATGCTAAACTGGACTGTGCTTCCCATGCGGGAGGCCCCTGGCCCAGTTCCCACCCTGTGCAGCCCCCATCCACCTGTGTGGAATGAAACCATGTCAAAAACTGATGACGTACAACTATGGAGACTGCTCTGGGCCCTCCCCCTTCTCTCTGTCTCTCTCTGTCTCTGTCAAGAACAATAAAATAAATCTTTAATTTAAAAAAAAACTATATGATGTTCCAGAAAATGCAAGACTATGGAGACAGTAAAGAGATCAGTGGTGCCAGAGATTGGGGGTGGGGAGGAGATAAATAGAGCACAGAGCA
The DNA here is from genome assembly GCA_004027555.1 of Craseonycteris thonglongyai. Classification (NCBI taxonomy): domain Eukaryota; kingdom Metazoa; phylum Chordata; class Mammalia; order Chiroptera; family Craseonycteridae; genus Craseonycteris; species Craseonycteris thonglongyai. The sequence goes on along the minus strand of PVKE010025483.1, from coordinate 17,636 downwards.
TTTTTAGGGCAGTGAAAATATTCGGTATGATACCATAATGATGAATACACATCACTGTACATTTGTCCAAACCCACAGGAAGTGCAACGCCAAGAGTGAACCCTAATGTAAACTAGGGACTTCAGGTGACTATGATGTGTCATAGGTTTAGCAATTGTAGCACGTGTTCCACTCTAGCGAGGAAATGCTGATAATGGGGGAGGCTGTGCATGAGTCAAGTATATAGAAAATCTCTGTACCTTCCTCTCAATTTTACTATGAACCTAAAACTGCTTGAAACACAGTCACATTTAAACACAGTCACACCAGCCGCATTTCATGTGTGCAACAACCACGTGTAGCTACCCTTTGGCTAGGACAGATAGCAAACATTTTTGTCATCACAGAAAATTCTGTGGGACAGCACTGATAGATGCTATAGTACAGTACACCATACAATCACTTAATATAACGCATATCATTTTGTTCTGGTGCCTCTCAAAACTTGTCAACGGAAAGCTGAGGTCCACTGAGAAACCAATAAGGGGAGGGTTCTACAAAGTTGTATAATACTTAGCACAAGACACACACAATAGCTGAAGGAGAAGGATTTTCACCCGGGAAAGACTAAACTCTCCTCACATCTCAGTATGAAGGCACTTGAATGGTGATGTGCACTCAAAAGAAATATTCAAGATGCCTCCTCTAAAAAGCCCTAAAACAGTGAGAACCATGAGCTGAACATGTCTGGGCACTTAAAGACTCAGAAATATGCAGGGGGCAAAAAGTGGAACTGCCCCTTTGGTCTGCACGAAACAGTGCCTTTTCTGAGGGCAAAACAAAGAAAACTTTCAGCAAACTCTAAGAAAACAAGAGATTACACTTCAATAACTCAGTAGAACTAAGTGGTTATTGCTTTACAATATAGTCTCTTGAAAAGGAATCTGAAGTCTCTTTCTTCCAAGACCCCCAGTGGAGGCCTAAAATCTCAGATAGTGCTGAACCCTACATACACTGTTTTTCCTCTAGACATGTACCTATGAGAAAGTTTAACTTATAAATTAGGCACAGTAGGGGAAGCTGGGATGGTTCAGTGGGTTGAGCACTCGCTTTGCAGCCCCAGAGTCCAAGGATCAAATCCCTGCCCTGGCCCATGGGGACCCATATGCTGAACTGGGGTGTGCCCCCAGTTCAGTTCTTGCCAGGGCATGAGAGGCTTCCAGCCCAGTTCCCACCCTTCGCAGCCCCTCACCCACCTGTGGAATGAAACTATGTTGAAAACTAATGACGTATAGCTATGGAGACTGCTCTAGGCCCTCCCGCTACTCTGTTTCTCTCTGTGTCTGTCTCTTTCTCTATATAAAAGAAAACAATACAAATAAATCATAGAAATATTAATAAATAAATAAATTAGGCACAATAAGAGATTAATAATAATAACAATAAAATAGGACAATTATAACAATATACTGTAATTAAATTTATGTGAACGGGGTCTCTTTGTCTCTTTCTCTCTTATAACCCAGCCCGGCACTAGGTGAGGAACAAGCTGGAAGCACACAGGGTGGATACGCTGAACAAAAAGATGCTTCCCATCCCACACAGGAAGGAGCGGCACAGCATGAGGTGACATCACACTACTCAGAACAGCACACAAGTTCAAACTTACGAATTGTTCATGTCTAAGATACTTCATTTAATATTTTCAGACCACAGCTGACCGCTGGTCATAGAAACTGTGGAAAGTAAAACCGCAGATAAGGGGGCACTAGTGTATCAAAAAGGAAAAAGATATTTATTCTTTCCCAAAGGCTAACAACAAACGTCGCCTTTATGAAGCGAAATGCGCACAAAGGTGTTGTTTTCTCCATTGCTTCAAGGTCAGTGAAGCTGGGAACTGATTAGCACAAGCGAGCAGAGTGCCTTCTGACGCAGGACGGTGGCCAGATGCGAGCGAGCCTTTTCTCAGGACAGCAGATTGTCCTCCGCCAGCGAGCCCTGGGCAGGAGCAGGGAGCTCCAGAGACAACCGTCCGCACAGTAGCAGCCTGGTGGTTTCCCCTTCCTCCTCTGGGACCTATTTTCTTTGCAAAACTCCTGTAATTTTAATAGGCTGCCATTTGCTCATGAAAGTCATCTGGGAATTTAGTCAGCACACAGAGCACAGAATAGAACCCTGTAGAATGGTTAGGATTTTGTCATTTAATAAAACATTTTATAAGCTCAGTGCGTACCTATTAACTAGGAACTAACTGTTCTTCCCGGGCCCCAGTAGCCCACCCCGCGGTATTTGAGTACAAGGCACTACCTGCTGTAGGTGAGCTATAGAGGGATCCTCTCCCAAGTGCCCATTTGTCTTTGTTATGACCTTCAAATAGTAGATGATGCGTCATCAGTCACTGTTCAGTGTCATTCCTGGGAATTTGACCAGGCTTGGCTTCTTAGCAGTCAAAATGTTCTTGAGGGCTGTCTCCTGTGTAAAAGAGAGGCCTTCAGCTTCTGATCCCACGAAGGGAGAATAAGTGTGTGTGGCGGGGGGGGAGAGTGAGTGGGGGGGGGTCCCCACTAAGAGAACAGTTTCTAAATGCTGGTCCATGAACCGACTCCATCAGCATCTCCCAGAACAGGTGATAAAAATGGACATCTGTAGGCCCCAGCCCAGACCCACCATAATATCCTCAAGGTCAACTCCCAGAAGTGTTTGACAACAAATGCCCAGTGTTTTTCTAATATATAGCCAGCTTTGGGGGGTGGGCATGGGGCACTTGGAAAATAGAATATTCACCAGACTGAAAGGCATGCATTGTGTCCTCATAGTGGAGTCATTAGCTTTCAACAGGAAAACCAAAAGTAAATCATAGCACACACAGAATGCGTCTTGCAACCTAACCACCCACTTAGTAAGTGCTGATCACGAAGATGAACAGGTGAACGATGTGACGCAATCTATCACCGTGCTTATAAAATTCAGAAATGTCGCCACTTATTGACAAGCTTTGTTTTCTTGAATTTTATTACTATTTTTGAGCACCCTTGCCTCATTTTGCCTTCAGTTCTTACAACTATGGGAAAGGGGGCTCACACAGCCTTAAGTCCCCAACAAAGCATGACTCAAACCTAAGAGCCCTGGGAGAAAGGGGGAGATTGAGACCTCAATGCTGACAGGCAGAGGGGCGGAAGTGTTCAGATACCAGTGGGAATGAGCTGGGGCACCCGGAGGACTGTGGGAAGCAGGGACCCTCCACCATGGTAAGTGAGGGAATGAACACACAAGACAGCTCCTGTCCTTTGTCTACCTTGATTGGGTTCCAATAATATATTTCTCTTGGCTGCCTCTAGTATCTTTTCATCATAAATAGAACAAATCCCAAGCCAACAGAGTACCTTAAAATGTGTTGAAAAGGCATGACTTTGTGAAGTTTGTTCTTAAGGGGAACCAAGAATTCCTTTTACCCCCACCTCTAGTTTTGCTTCTGACTGGGGTGGAAGGCTCTGGGGGCCATGCCCCAACAGAATCCTAAAGGAAGAGAATGATCATGGAAGGAAATGGGCTGGTGCTGTCCAAAGCTCAGAAATCAGTGACATCGTGCACTGTCAAGCCTGCTTCTATTTGTCCTTCAACAGTCACACTATCACCTGGCATTTATTCAAGCTGACTACTCAGGCACTGGGCTCCATTTGTTGCAAGTATTATCACATCGTTTCTTCACAAATGCCTTAGAAGCAAGGTACCCCATTTGAATGATGGGGGAAAGGAAGCTTAGGGGGCCTTAAATAATTCCCCAAAGTAATAGCCTCAATATTTTAGTCATCCTAGCCTTCTAGAGTCAAACAATTCTTTCTGGACACTGCAGGCTGCTAAGATTCCCTACTGATGGTAGGAAAAACCAAGAAAGGAGCAGAGAACCTTACCTGCAGCAAAACCAGCCTTTTCCCAGGAACCCAACACCTTTAACAAAAGCCAAACCAGTTTTGACAGACAAACAGAACAGCAGACACGAGAACTACTTCAGCCCAGTCGATTTGAAGATGAGTTTTGCAGTCCTTCTATGACCTGCTCTGTCTCCCTGCTGCCCCTACAGAAACAAAACCAGAATAAAAATGAAAAAATAAGAATATCTTTACTTGTCCTCAAGCAACAATCAGACTTTTTTCTAGGACTTGTCTTCTCTGAAAGCTGAGCCCTCCCAGGGGCCATCTGAGATTTTGGTCCCCTTCACAAAAGGCAATTGATGGCTCGGGTCCCAGCCTCTGCATTCCTTGCGCAGCATTTCTGTAGAGAGTCCCACCCACACTTGAGCTTTCTCTCAACTTCTCTCTCCTGCATCCTGCCTGGGAGAACATCGACACACAGCAGGAGGCAAATTCAAGTCCCTCAGGGTTTCTAAGAAGCTAGCTATGACCCAATAGCACATCAAAGAGTCTGACATTTGCCCCGCACAAGACCCTTCTGCCCTTTCCAAAGAGCATCCACCCACTTTCTATAATGCTTAGTATTGACACTTCGTGCGCAGTGACAAAGCACCCCAAACAACGAGCAACACAAAAGCTCCTTTACCTTCCACCCATCTCCCGGTGTCCTTTAGACAAAAATTACAATAGCTGCCACTCACGGAGCCCATGTGATGGTGGTCCAGATCTTGTGCTAACCAACAGACATTTAACCTTCACAACCACATTAGGCGGTGGGAAGACATAGGTATCCCCATTTTACAGATGGGAAAACTGACACTCAGAACCTTCCTGAGCTAGTAAATGGACGTGCTACGAGCAGCAGGCTCCAAAGCCCCATCTCTTGACTTTTATACCATAATTTCTCCTACTGCTTAGTAATTGTTCTTGACCAGGAAGGAGGAAATCGTGGGCTTTGAGTGACACACATTTCCTATTCAAGTTATCTTCCATCTTGTTTTCGTGGGACTAATAAATATTTTTTTAAGGAGAGTCAACAAGATGGAAAAAACCTTATGTGACTCTTCAGAGTCTCTAAATATTGTGCTGATAGTATGTCACTTGCAATCGCCTGGCTTTAGACACTCTGGGAAACAGACAAGGTAGGAAGTAGCCGGAAATACCAATGAAAATGCAGGTCTCATCTTTCCAAAGACATAGTCATAACTATTCTAATAAAGTGTAATGAAATAGTTGAACAACATGGAGGTGGGATTCAAGGGGGCTTCTATTTTCTTCTTTTATTTGTCTACAAATGCTTTCCAACATAATATATTTTTCTCAAAGTAAAGAAAAGAAAACATTGCAATAATTGTTATACAGCTAAATTTGTTCACTTTAAGTGGCTAATCTTTATTCTGAGATTGTTTTCCTCTTTTTTTTTTTTTTAATAATATGAGATCCTTTCATCTAAGAGTGATGATGACAGAAAATGTTCATTTTCTTTCTCTCTTTTTTAAATTTGTCTTTCACCAAATAAAGACTTGACCACCTTATGTCAGTTTTTCAAAACAACTTTTCTTAAGTTTTACTTGGTCAAGAAAGTCTTGGGATAACTGCTCTGATTTTTCTAATTTTTCTGATTAGCATAAATTGTTTTGTAAACTTAATCTAAAGCCATTTTGAAAGAAATACATAAATATTTAGAGGAACCATATATACATATTTATTCTTCTTAGTATAACTTTATTTTTTTTAATCCACCCAGTTCTGATTCTTTGTATTTCTTACCATTACTGGCAGAAGAGTATAGAAAAGGGAGAAGGTTTCTTAGAAATGTTGGAAGATTTTTAGTGACAAGGAAATAATTAAACGCATCAGTTGGTAAAGTGAAATATATCAAAATAACATTTTTAAATTATTTTTAATAAAGTCATAGGCAATCATTTGTTTGTTGGGCAACAAAAGATATTTTTCTCTGTGTTGCAGAAGGAAAACTTGATATAGATAAAATAGATGATAAGTAGATAGATGATAGAGAGATAGAGATAGATGATAGATATAGATAGATAATAGATATAGATGATATAGATATAAATATAAATACAGATATAGATAGCAAAGTTTAGATGATAGCAAATAATGATATATATCTGTTGATAAAATAAATTTTAAAACAAATGATCTGACCTCATGAAAGATAGGATGGCACTCATGAAACAGAACCTCTATTGTGAATAGACTATTTCAAGAGCAGACTGGGGGAGGATTTGGCAAAACATAGTTTAGGTTTAGACTAATTTCACATGCTAATGAGACTCTTCAGATAAAAGCTGCTTTATAATGGGTGCTAACCAGTTGGCACAGTAACAAGATTCAGACCAAAGAGAGCAGGAATTAGTCATGTTTGTCATAGACCATCTGGCTAGAAAGAAACAGGGAGGGCTTGGTTTAGACTGTCCTCCAGATAAAGCGGAGTGCCACACATTGAGCAGATTTCACACAAGGAAACTGTGAAAGTTCATGGGTAACTTCTTGCAACTTGTTTCAGTGCTAGGAAAATTTTGTATCCATAAAAATCAGAAGCTAGGGTGTGAGTTCCTTCCTTTTCCTTCAGTCTTCAGAATCTCTAGAGAAATCATGGCAAAAACAAAAAGCAAACAAACAAAAAGCAGGGTTTAGAGCAGAGCTATCAAATACTGTAGTCCCTAGCCATGTGTGGCGAGTTCAACATAAAATTCAGTTATATGAGCCTCATTTCAAATGTTCAACAGCCACACGTGGCTAGTGGCAGCCATATTGAACAGCACAGATATCAAATATTTCCATCATCAGGGATGCATCTATTGGACAGATCTGCTTTAGAGTCAGGGATCCCATTGCCAAGAACTTGAGCTTCACGCAGTTTCCTTATCTGTCATAATATTCGTCTCACAGGCATGTTAAGAGAATCCAGTGTATGTCAGAGGTCTTTTTACCCTATAAAACAAATAAATGTTAGCAACTTTAATGATGATGATCATGATCATGACAATGAATGACTTCTAGATAGAAAGCCTTCGGGTAATTAGAAATGATAAGCCATCTCAATCTCATTCAGAGTGTACATGTTCCTGAGTCATGGCAGGGAATGTGGTGTTATTGTCATTATTACAAAAGTCTTCCCAGAACTTGTATGTTTTCCAAGATAAATCTATCTAGGCTCATGGACATATACAAAGCATTGATTCTTCCTGAAATTACATTAGTTAAAATCTAATAATATTGTTTGGTATATGCCAATTTCCATTTATATAGGTCAAAAATAAATACTGGCAATTACATCTGGTTCAATGTGATGCTTAGCTCAAACTGGCCTGTAGCTTAGAGGCCAAGAGTTCAGGTTTTGGTTGACAGACCAAGGTTCAAATCTTACTCTGCCACTTACTAACTATGAGTCTTTGGGAAATTAATAGCATAGTAAGAAAAACAAATGCAATTTTCAGATCAAATCTTTCACATCACTGGATGACAACAAAAGAAAATAAAGAGTGTTTGGGTGGCAAAAATGTTGAGAACCACTCATCTATTCTTCAAGGTAGGGCTTTTCATGGGCAACATACCACCCACTTCAGTCAATGTTAATCATGTAGAGCAGAGAATAACACAGGCAAGTAAGCAAAGATCTTAAAAAACAAGACTTCTCAAAGAGCGCATGCCCTTCATACCTTAGATAAGTTCAAAGCACCTTCAGGATTGACAAAGACAGTTGAGCATCAAAAGCTATACTGATAGTAGGGGGAAGAAAGCAAAACCAAAAAAAATAAATAAAAAACAGTATTAACTGCAAAGGTCAGAAAGAAACCAAACAGTAGAACTGTGAAGAGACTTTAGGTCTTGACCTTCTCAATGACCTGGCAGCCTCACCATATTACAGTGTTTAGTATCTCTGCTGAGAAAGCAGAAACAGGAAGTGTACCATCAGGATTTTTCTGTTTAAAAAAGACAGCATTGCACTACAGCTATGGTGCTGATAAAGGGTGGCCAATGCCCCCCAATGATGAGGGAGGGCAGGCTGTCTGCAGGACATTTGCCCCTCATAGCCACACATGAGACCCAGAAGCAGACGCCAGGACCTGTGTCAGCACCAGAGAGGCAGTCCTCAGGCTCTTGGGACCAGAGCCAAGAGACAACACACAGAATTAAAACAACCAGAAAGACAAGTTGGAGAACCAAGAAATCTGGGAGCAAAAAGGAGCAGAGCAGATAATGGAAAGGAGGCTAGATGGATTCTGAAGATAAAACCTACATACCTGGGGTGGGTTTTACACAGGTGAGCATGAGTGTTTGTAGACAAGCAGGATCCATGTAAAGGGACCAGAAAGGGGTGGGTTTTCTTGTCCAAAAGAACTCTCCCACACAGCTTGGAGCAGCTGTAACTATAACAGTCTGGGGGAAACTGGGATTCACAGTCAGACAAAGCTGAGTCATTTGGCTTATCAGTTTATCAGCTTTGCGCCCAAGGGCCCGCATCTGAATCTCCGTGAACTTGTCTCTTTATCTTTAAAAAGGGAACATTCTACCACCTTCACAGTGTTGTGAAGACAAAATGAAACTCCATGTCCGGGAAAGTACCTGGTACCTAGTAGCTACTCAATAGACATTAGATCACTTCTCTGTAGCCATGATGATTTACCTAATTGTATTTTCTTGGTTATACTTGTCCTCAGTCAATCATTCCCCTTTTATACCTGCCAATCCTACATTCCTTCCTAAGAAATCTGCTCCGTTTATTCTTGCGAAGTCACGTGAATTGCCACCTCCATTTTGAGACTTGCTTAGAAGGACTCTCTGAGCCTCGGGTTTGGTCTTAGTGCCGATCATATCCTTTAGCGGAATGTCAACGCTAGAAAAGATTTCACTGACAGCTGACAGTGGCAGTGAAAGAAAGAACCCTCAAAAAGCAAGAGTAACCTCCCCCACACCTGCCAGAGAACAAAAAGCCCAGCATAAGCCATTGCTCTGGGCCCCCCATACCCCACAGCTGAGCCCAGAATGGGTCTCCCTGCCCCCTGGTCTCCTGACTTATCAGGAGCAGACATCTGCGGCTGGTCTTTGGGGACCACCCAGAGGGCAGCCAGAGAACCCTGGGGCTCCCCGCAAATGTGCAGAAAGGTCAAGAGTCATTGGCTCTAACAGTTGACTGAAAGCATCTCAGAGTGACCCAGTGGGAAGGTCACCTTAAGATAGTGACAGGGCACAGCTTGAGGGGGTGGGGAAGAGGAGAGGACAGAATTTCCTTTATAAGTAGCAAAAAGTACATCTGTTTCTGACTCCGCTGAGACTTTTGAGTCCGATTTCTAGGTCGATGGCATTTCCTTGGCTTTTCCAATTCATGTCTCAATCACAAAATGTGTCCATTGTGCACTTCGGGGCTGGCGTGTCTGTGCCACGGAGCACAACGCTGCAGATGCATTTTCTCACTTCATTACACATTGCTTTAAAATAGCATCCAAACGCCCCCTCTCCCCATCGCGTCTAGAGGGGGTCGTGTAACTTCTTCCCCCAGTGGGAACAAGGGACGCCTCCTTCACAAGCTGCAATGTTTAATATTTCCTTCAACTCCGCGTGTCTGCCTTTGCAAGATGGTTCTAGGGACAGCCAGGTCAGTCCTGCCCACGTGGGACAGGGCCCACCCCATCCTGGGGAGGTGCCACCCCTCGCCTGGCGGATGTCTGATCTGCACCCCCACCGCCCTGATACTGGCCTAGGCCCCGGGGAGCTCCTTGCACTCGGCTGGGTGAGGTGCTGACTCCACCTCCCACAGGCAGGCCAGGACACATCCTGCTGACTTAAGAAGATGCCCCGTAAATTAGAACTCATGTAACCATATGGTTCCAACCTGCGGGTCATATTTTATACACAAATGACTGTGACAGGCGGTATTTTTGTGCTGACAAGTTGTATTTCATTCGTGCTTACTTAGAATTCCATGCTATCATTAAGCGCTGAGCAACAGAACTTTAGATTTTTTTATGCAAACGTTTGATTGAGTTTCCTTCTTACTAAAAAAAAAAAAGAAGAAAAAGAAAGAAGAAAAATTCACCCCAGCAGCTGTTGCTTCCTCCTTAACTCTTATTACCCAAGTGTTTGGTGCTGTGGTGGTTTCAACCGATTCAACAACAGGAGTTTGAAAGGAATTCCAGAGTTCTGGCTTCCAGACTGACAAGCACGGAGAGTGCCAAACAGCTGTTTCATACGGTCCCCCAAACAGAAAGCACCTTCGTTTACCAACCACCCAGGGCTGGGTAACCTCTGCATGTTTGAACACAGCACCAATTGAGTTCCACTTCCTGACTTCACTGCCTATCAAGTGGTAAATAAGGGAGAGGCCAATATAGTGAGCAGCCACCTCCAAGGCCTCTACATCGAGGAAAAAAAACAACAAAAAAAAAACAGTAAACAAGATGCTAGCTGGATCATTCAACAGCCTCATTCTTCAAAGACAAATTTTAGAAAAATACCTCATGATGCCAGGATAGCTCAGTGGTTCAGTGCTTGTCTTGCAACCATAAGGTCCAGGGAGAGGTCCAGGGATCAAATCCCAGCCCCGGTCTGCGCAAACCCGTATATGCTCAACTGTGGCACAACTAGTAACCGCTGGGATGACAGTGAAGGTTCTCAGTTTGACAGTGGGAGGCCCCCAGTTTGGCTTCTGTCCTACGTGGCCTCACATCCACCTGTGTGGAATGAAACTGTCACAACTAATGATGCGCAACTATGGAGACAGCTCTGGGCCCTCTCCACTTCTTTCTAACAATAGAACAATACCTCTAAGCTTACTAGAATTTTAATTAAACTCACAACCCAGCAAATCATAGACATTCTGTGACTGTAGTAAGATCGCAAGAACTTAGAGACTTTTTCTTTTTCTTTTTTTTTTAATATTTATTTTATTGTTTTTGATAGAGAGACAAAGACAAAGAGTAGGAGGTGGCCCCAAAGCAGTCTTCATAGTTGTAGGTCATCTGTTTTTGACATGGTTTTATTCCACACAGGTGGTTGGTAGCCTCACAGGGCAGGAACCAGGCTGGGGGCTTCCCTCATGGGAGGCACACCCCCATGAGCTGGGGGCCAAACTGGGGGCCTCCCACATGGAAAGCTCACCCCAGTGAGAACTGAAGTGGGGACCACACCCCAGTTCAGCATGTGGGTCCACATGGGCTGGGGCTGGGATTCAATCCTCAGGCTCCAGGTCTGCAAAGTGAGCACTCAACCCACTGAGCCATCCCAGCAATCCCTTTTTTTTTTTTTTATTAATTGTTACATTTATTTGGGTGACATTGGTTGGGAAAAATTACATAGGTTCCAGGTATACAATTCTACATTACATTGTCTGTGTGTTGCATTGTGTGCTCACTATCCAGAGTCAGTGCTCTTTCCATCACTGTATATTTGATGCCTTCTCTCTCCCCACTTACTCTCAAGTAACCACTAAACTATTGACTGTGCCCATGAGTTAAATCTTGAACTCAAACTGGAATACACAAAGTGTATATATGTATATATTCAAAGTAGTTCCTGTAAATATGCCTTTTCTCTTGAGAAAATCTCTTGGACCCCCGTTCATTCTTGGCTTTGCCTTTGCAATCCATAGGAGCCCTATATTCTGAACCAAAACTAAGTATGTGGTCTGGGAGAGGCATTTTTCTGATTTATGAATGAATTAATAGGAAATATTTTGACAAAGCGACCAAAATTATAGTCACAGTTAGTTACATATTTCACAAATAACCTTCCTTGAATAATAAGATTGATTTGAAAACAGGGTTGCCCTGACCCCTCTGGGCATTTATTTGCCAAACCTGAACCCCTCCCAGAACATTGAGAAGTTCTGCCCCAGAAGTCAAAGCGACATTTCTGAAAGCGCAGAGAAAGCAGATGGCCTCTCTGCAGCCAGGCAGATCTGGGTTTGAATCCTGACTTCACCTTCTACTTCCTTTAAGCAACTACATAATGCCTCCTCGCTCATAAGATCGGATGTGCAATGCCTAATGCACTCGCTAAATGTTCATTTCCTCATTCGACCCTCAACTGAAAGAGCACAAACCATGAGCTCACCTGAGGAGTAACTGTCTGTGAGCAGGGAAAGTGTGATGTAACTGCAATTTGTATTTGTCTCCCTCCTGTTCTTTCACCTCTTGGCACCATTTCTCTCCATAAAGGCTTCTTTTGTAAGTCTTCACAGATCATGGCGTAGGGACTGACTCATCCCAGGTCTGTTTTAATGAAAGACTGCAAAATCTTAAAGACTTTAAAAATTGAAGGAAGTAATTTTTTTTATGAACATGTGTCATTCTATTTTAAAAGTAATGTTGGATTACTACCACAAAAAAAGTGGAAAATGCATAAAAGTGACAAGCTGAAGAATTACCTGGCATCCGGTACCCAATGACAAGCATCATGTCGGAGAAGACACTCAAGAGGCTCTGACCGCCAGTTAACCCTTGACCTGAACATGGGCAGCAGGAGACTCCTCACCGCCTCTCCTCTCCTTGGAACATACAGTTCTGCCCACCGTTCCTGAGTGGGAGCTGTTCCAAGGACATGTGATAAGCTGTTGTTGAGACCATCTGGACGATACACATGGCTGAACCCAGTTAAGGCCTCTATGTAAACTTTAAGATTCTGGTGGGCAGGTGTGGAGCGGTATCCATCTTGCAGTTGCCCAAGACAAATCTCCTAAGTTAGTTCTCTTGCTTATTAGAACTGCCACCTACCAAGCTCAAGTGGTCTGCCCCTCTCTCCCATCTCTCTGTGCCTCCACGTAAGGATTTCTGTGTGCAAATCAACTGCCATTTAACTTTTTGTTGTATTTTCCTTTAGTCTTTTCTGTATGCTTGTTTATTGTAAACTTTGTGTGTGTGTTTTTAAAAGGATGATTACACTGTTGTTTTTACGGTAGTTTTGACTGAGAACAGAATGCATACACAACTTTGCATTCCTTCTTTTCATTGAACATAACCCAGGAGGCATTTTCCACATTATTCGGAACTTCTCATAACTGGTCATTTTAATGGCTACAAAATTCAGACTGTATTTTTGAAGGTAAAATTTCCAACTCCATTAGGTGCTGTGGAAGATAAATGTCTAAAACTAAAACTAAAGGCAGTTTCTCTATAAGGCAGTGATTTGGGTCCCTATTTTCTTTCCTGCAGTAACCTTAGTAATTGGACTGATACCTGGGCCATGATAGGGGCTCTTTAATAAATAAGAACAAGAATGAGGGAATCTGTAGGGTCTTAGAAGTCTCGAGGACTCTCTCACCTAACCAACACTGCCCATGGTTTGCTGTCAACTCATTCTTCACGATTGACAAGTAGCTCAGCCCCTCCACGTTGTGCTTTTTCTATGATCCGTTGCTTAGACACAAGTAAGAGTAAATACATGATTTATAAAAATAGCAACAGGTTTTTTTTTAAAGCACCTGTTTTCCACTTAACACCCTCACAAGAATGTTTTGAGAATTACAGGGGAATCTGAGAATGCTTCAAATGGTTTATTAGAGTTTTTCAGAAATCAGAAAAAGAAATGCAAGTTATAATAAAACCATTTCTGTGATTCTTTGATTCCCAACTATCTAAATATGTTAGAAACTCCACACAAATGGAGAAGAAACGAATCTGGTTAATGCAAGAATAAATTATAAAAGCTACCATATTACCCCATTTAGCCAACAGCTTTGATGCCCAAGAAAACAAGTCAAGACATTGCCCTGACCTGAAAGCATTTGTATAATGTGCTGACAAATGTGGTATCTACTTAGGTTCTGGGGGTCTCATCCCCAAGACTGAGGGTAAGGTCAGAGGTTCAACCCAAAGACCAGAAACTGATTCATGGAAAATTCCAAATAACAACTGGGCAGAGCTGAAAGGATATTTCCTGAAATGCCTATACCTAGTGAAAGTCCCCCCATGAGTGAAAATAGATGTTTGCTTCTCTAGGAGCCACCATTGAGCTTCCCCTTGTATTATATGAAGTCCTTCTTAGTACAATAGACTCTCTATTAACCAGAACTCAAGCAATCGGAGGTCTCAAGCAACTGGCAAAAAGAAAAAAAATGGAAGAAGAAGAAATAATACTACATTTATCTGGCATGGGTGCCGGTTAACTGAGAGTTAACTTACTACATTTATCTGGCATTCACCAAACCCATGGGTGCCAATCAGCTGAAAGTATATTGTATTCACATACTTTTTTGTCCCTCCACAACTTAAAGATATGTATCCCTGTGTATGTCCACAGACCTACTGGATGAGCAAATTCAAGTTTGAAAACAAATACCATGTGGGCAAGAAAGACATGAAATTTTTAAAGCATCAGCAGTCCTATTTAGCCTCTTACATGAGCTCTAGTGCCAACAGCACAAGGGAAAAAGACAAGGGGGTCGTCACCACATTCTGTCTTCTCTCCCAGCCCACAGCTTGACTTCAGACAACAGAGAGGCTTCAGCCACGGTGAGTAAGAGGTTCGGAGGTGGAACCTCTGCGGAAAGGCTGCAGAAAGTGGGGAGATTCGATGTGATAAAGAAGAGGAGCTAAAGAACATTTTGGATTTTAAAACTTAATCTTCAATGACGTGAAAGGATGTTGATGCAAGAGGGTGACCTCTTTTTTCCATCTCTTCTGGGGCAGGTCAAAAGAAAATGGACTTAAGCTGTAGCCGGGTGGGTTTAGGTAAGGCAGAAGAAGGAATTTCCTGAATGTGGAGGTCGTTAAAAACTGGAATGAGTTACTAAGGGAGTCTGTGGACACTCTTCCTCTGGGGAACATTTAAAAATAAGATAAATTTTCATCTGTCAGGGAGGGTTTAGAAGTAATCCAACCAGAAGGCCTCTCAAAGCGTTTTCCAGCCCTCTAACCTGAAAGCCACATTTCCTGCACTTTTATTTCTACCGTTAACTAGATGTGAGATGCATGCCCAGAGCAGAATTCGGGATTTCAGATGCAGTGACTAGAGGCTGTTGCTTTTTGTTCTATAATAAGATACCACTTTGCATGAAAGGCTAAAATTGAAATCCTTCCTGAGAATCACATCAAGAAAAAGCATTCACAATCCAAAACTTGGCAAATTAACTATTGCCTGGACATTGTCACTCTCATCCTCGCAAACACAAGACACCCTGCCCTCCTCTGTGCCTTTTTGTTCCCTCAGGTGCACTGAGCTCACCTTTCCAATGTCTAGATTTATCTTTCCCAATCACTCCGAATAGTCTGTTTTACAACTAGTCAGTTTCTCCAATGTTTCAAAACCTATCCAAATGTTTTCCAGCAATTCTTTGGCTCGCTTTCTATCTTAGATACAACAAGCTGAAAAACAAGCTTGCATTCTGAAAACTTGTCATGCACATTCCTTTCTTTCCTTTTTCTCCTGCCTTTTAATCAGGCCAATCGGTGGATTTCCATATGGCCTCGGAGGATGGAATACCCTGACCCCTGTGGGTGTTCATATAACTCTCTCTTGTAATTTACCAGCGTTGTTTGAGTTCCTTGGTTTTGTCTTTTTTTTTTTTTTTTAATGTTTCAAGTCTCCTTTGTTTCAGGCCAGAGCAGGAATCTGAAAAGGATTTGATAACCAAACCCTCTTCTATGAGGCCTCCTTCTCTTCATTCTTACCCTAACTTTTTTTTTCCTTTAGCTTCTCCCACTTCATTCTCACCCCCTCATGCCAAGGCATTTGTCAAAAGTTTCCTCTGAGTTCTCTAACCCCTTTGTCCAGCATGAACTCTCTGAATTCAAGTGTAAAGAAAAGGAATTCGGTGGAGACTGGACTGGGGAAGCGGGAAGGAAAAGGCGTTTCAGCTGCTCCGAGCATGGAGCCACAAGCTTTGTAGCAGTCATCAATGAAGCAGGGAGCAAAGTACTCCGAACAACTCAGTTTGGTACATGTCATGGTGGGATTTGGGCCAAAAGAGATATATGACCTCCTAGATAGAAAGCATGAATTTATTCATCTGTTGTGAATTAAATTAGATTATATAACTTACATTATTCATGAGACCATCAAGTGTCTACAACTTTGCTTCAGGTTCTAAATTAAGGTGACCAAATGACAAGGATCAAAATATAAGAAAATCATCATGATTTTTACTTCTGTAGAAGCTTTCCGAAAAACTCCAAGTCTTGGTGGGGAGAGGGTGAGGAAGGGGATCACCTTAGTCTTTTATCCACCATGAGGAAACTCAAAAAAGTATGCCCTCTTCTTGCACAAGGAAGAGAGCCCAGGAACGGAATATTGACAACACAATCACAAGGCTCTGTGCGTTCATGTATAATACATTTGTTACCAAGAGGCCTGTTAGGATGAAATTTATCTGTACAGTTAAATAGGTAGTAAAAATTTTTTTAATGTGTGCCTAAAAATATATTAAATTGAGTTTATAAATAACATCCTTCAAATAACAAAATGTGTCATTAATATTTAACACATTGAGAGAAATGGATCAATAGCCATCAGTTGTCATGGCAGTGGTTGGTTTCATCAGCCTGTTTGGGTCTGCAAACCCCAAGGCTCTACCCAGGTGTACCTGGAGAGCTACCTACTGCCCTAGCCCTCTTCAGGCTACTTGGAGTTCAACAGTCATTTCTCAGAAAGAAAGATGGAGACAGACAGAGACAGAGGCAGAGATAGAGATGAGAGAGAGAGATGGGAAAGCCACCAAAGATCCTTCAAAATGGTTCCACCTCTGGGGACCTACACCCTCCTGGACATGCTCTTTACCGAAGACCAACTGGACTGAGGTATTGCACGTCGGATGGTTGACCCAGCTCTACTAACCAGTAGTTCAGTCCTTCATGAAACCATACCTAGACTAAGGTATGTTTGTCCCCTGAAACACTGAGACATTAACATGATCGTAATTCCTGTCTTTCAGCCCACCACTTCCTTACCCTCGTTCATCCAGCATCCATGCTCAGTAGTAGATGAGAATCTTTATTTTCACACATGATCTGAGCCTACACCTTAAACTCTTGGCTTTAAGACAGCCAGGTTGTTCTGTCTTGGTCCCTCTCCTCCCCTAGACAGGAAGAACGCATGTTTCCCAGCTCACAGAAGCACGAGGCCCAGCCAGGAAGACGCTGCCAAAGCTCAGGTGCCACAGAGCATGAGGTTGACTGCTAAAGCTTTGGAGACACGGCTGGTTCCACTACAGCAACATAAATCACCCTTTTGGACAAAAAGCTCCAAAGCTTAGAGGGAAAAGAAGATGAGAGCAGCAGATCTCTGTAAATTACATGTTATCCATGTCTAGAATGCCCAGAGGGGTCATGAATTTAGAGACCTCAACAGCAACAACAACAAAAAGCCAATATCTGACACCTTGTGTTTCTAAAACTCATTACAGCTCTGGGAATGAAAGTATGGGGAGGGAAAAAATAACAGTGAATAAATTATTCAAAAAAGGAAAAGCTTTCATCATTTTCTTGCATTTGTCTCGAGCTTTTACCAATAATTTCAAAACCAGTGGAAAGAGGAGGCCTGTCTCCTAAATTATCCCTTGAATTCAAATTATCTCTGGTCTGGGATTGAAAGGATTCTTCATGCCTTTATGAACCAGACTGAAAAAACTACAGACTTCCCGTGATCTTTAACCCTCTCCTCTTTTCCTAAAATGTTGGCTGCCGAGACATCCCATTTTATTTTTTTTGTGGTTTTTTTTTTTAATATTATTATATTTTATTGTTAAATTTAATGGGGTGACATTGGTTGGTAACAATTAGATAGTTT